>JAODLD010000113.1:26224852-26242378 GCA_026781065.1 Mormyrops boulengeri
TTTTTTTTTTTTGGCCCATTCAAATGTGTTTGTGGCCCCAAACTTGTCCCCAACCCAATTTTGGTCCCCCCCCCCCCCCCCCCCCCACTGCTTGAATTGATTTGAATGGAAATACAGTAGAACAATAATTTGGCACCTACTGTGACTGTTGAGCAAGCACTAGATTGGGGTTTACTGCCTATTTTAGGTTTGTAATATTTAGCATCACATTCTGCTTTCATACTAAATGATCTGTTAGATGAGTCTTGCCCAGTGGTAAGTGCAGCCATTTCTGTGTTCTCTTAAGTGCCTTGAATGTCTGCTTACATTCCCCTTTGACACCCCCACCCCACCCCACCCCCCATTTGCACCCATTTTAAACAGTCTTATGAAACAGCTGCGGAAGTAACGTCTTTTCCTGCAACGCCCGCCTGACTTCCTCTTTTGCTGATGTGCAGAAATGAATGTTAACCTCTGGCTGCCAGAGTTAGGGAAGCTGAACACCCATCCTGCGGTGCTATTTGGCTCGATGCTGGGTGGAAACCACGAAAATTTAATCTTGCACTTAAAAACACCCAAGGTCTTAACTTGTCAGGAATCACATTCAGCAAAAGAGTGTCCAGGAAATTAGTTTGAGGTACTTGATTCAGCTTTTGGTACATAATAGCCCCTTGACTGCGAAAGTTGTTGCTGAGATCAACAAGTCTCCAACAAACCTCCATCCTGCTATGCATACAACGCTTCTGGGTGTCAGAGATCATTAGGGACTTGTCGTGTGACTTGGTAAAATGAAAATGATATTTGTGCCGGAGAATGTTGCAGTTACTGTTGGTAATGATATCCCATTTGGCACATTGTAATATGCCCTATTTTGGACATTAAAGGGATGAATGGTTTGAAATGAATTGATGTGTAGCTATTTAACACTTAAGTGCCCTTTCACCCTGACTTCTCTATTTTTAAAGACTCTTTAGCCAGCTCGGCTATTTCCTATTCCCATTGCCTTCTCTAGGAATCCTGTTTTTATTGAGGTTTTATTCAGTTTTTTTTTTAGGGGGGGGGGCGTGGTGTGGAGCCTGTATTTTCCTCGGTGAGACTTCCTCGTGTGAGACGTCAGTCCTCAGATCTTTATTTAAGAAGGCTTCTGGACAGAAGGTATTTTTCTGTTTATGCTTCCCACCACATGAGGTTTGCCCTAACCTTTTGGTTTGATACCCTGTGTTGGGTGGAGTAGCCATTTGGGCCAGGTGTTATAGTGCGTTCCTTTTTGCCCTCATAACTTGGAATCCGAGTCGGATTCCGAGTTTTGAAGCCGGAAGTGACGACACGCGCTCCCCCGTTTCTCGGAGATCCGAGAAGTATCTCGCAGCAGCACAGAGGACCCCGAGTTTAGAATCCAAGATGGCTGCGCCCATTATCAACAGAAGTAAAGTTGTAGTTTTATAATGTTTAATTCTCATTTGTGGCTCATTAAATCGGTCGCACACACTATACCTTCCAACTTATCTGTGGATGTGTTATGGAGTTTTATACGTAAAGCACCGCGCGTAATGTGTTATCAACTGATATTGCTAACAATGGCTTTAACAATTAACCGGGCTAGAACTGGATTTCATGATTAGTCGGATTATTTGTTGGATTTAAGGTAGTTCGGGCTAACTGTAAGTGAACTAAGATAATGCTATTTAAACTGAGGTACCTTAAATCCAAAATTGCTTTTTGATACGGGTCCATGGTATTGCTTACTCTGTGGCAAACGGAACGCATCCGACTCGGTTTTCCCTGAGTTTGTGGCGGATGTGACGCAATCTCGGCAACCGAAACTCTGATCCGAAGGCAATTGGAACGCACCATTACATGGCTGTTTACTCAGGCTTGTGGCCTTTTGGGGTTCAGTGATAGAGGAGAACAACAACAGCAGCACCACCAGCTGTGCACAGAATGGGCACTCCCTTGTTCTTTTTGTAAAATACAGAGTAGGTGGGGTGTTATGATTTCAGTTTCTGGAAAGAGGACATAACACAACTGCACACGATAGCATGCATCTCTCTCACTTTCTGCCTTTATGTCATTACGTATCTCTGTATTTGAATACTTAAAATGTTAACTGAATGTACTGTCTATGGACCTGTTCACACCGGGTATTAACATGCATCCTAGGTGATCCTATCACAAGTGGACAGCGCTAGTTACAGGTGTGAACGCACCCAAAATGGACTGGGGAAGCATTGAGATTGGATCACTCAAACCACAGTTGGAGGTGGTCTGGGACGCATATGGCCACATTCTTATAGCAGTGTGAATGCAAATGTGTCCAAGGACGCATTGAAGGACCGCCTACTCAGCTGACGTCCTCGTGTGGACGTAAGTATGTACGTACGTACTCATTAAACACGTGAGCGGTATTTAACACATGATTTATGTCAGGATGTCTGTCAGTGCAGAGTGGGCCGTTGTGTAGTAAACTGCATTGGGAAGAATAATGCATCTTTTTCCCTACAACACCAAAACATAAGTTTGAATTTACTGGGAAGTTGGTTTCATATTGCACTGTTGCGAACCATTCGCATGGAAACCTTGTCAAAAGTTTTCATTATTAATATTACGTACAAATTCGGGAACAATAAATGGTGTAAGAAGTCATTTTTTAAAGATGTCTTGGTAATGGCACAGATCACATTTAATGCGCACTTTGATGAAGCTTCCTTATTTGTGTCAAAACTTTATTAGTATTGGTGACCCGTGTCGATAATAATTACATTAATGTAAAATTAAAGTGTGTATGTAACAATATGTGTTCAATAGCCTAGAAAATGGATATATCTATATGTGAATAGAAACGTATTATGATTATACCGGACTGTCCAGGGGCTTTAACTCCTGTCCAGAAATTCAGTCCCACTCCAGTGAAACAATGACCCTCTTTGTTGAAAGTTTCACAAATTTTGAGCTTCATTGATTATGATTAAAAGTCGAAATATTATCATATGACAACCAACATAATGCATACAGACTGAACCCCTTAACCTTGAACAGAAAAGTATTAGCCTGCCCTAGGCTAATTTTTAGTACTGAAAGACCTTTAAAACGCGTACATTTGTACTTTTTTGACACGGTATAATAATGCATGTCTACGATGTAGAAAGTTGAACTTTTTGTGAAATGTAATTACTTACATTCAAACTATATTTGCATTATGTGAAATATTTTATTTTATTGTAATTTTATTTTATTACGAAATAAAATGTAAAAATTGTACGTAGAAGACAAACATTATGAAATATAATGCCTTTATAGAATTATTTAAAAATAAAAGGACGCATTAATTATTGAAATATTTATTCATTTAGTTATAGATATTTTGAGTATTATGGCATACCATACAAACATTTTCGGCGGTTTGATTACTCTGAAATGCACAAATAGCTTTTGATTTCTTCTCCTTTTAATGTTCAGCAGATTCTGCATACAGAATTTACAGTACGTGCTTATTTAAGTAAGTTGTGGGAAAGAGATCCGATTACAAGCGGTTAGTTGAGATGCATGTTAATGTCAGGTGTGAACGGACATATTTTGCACTGTCCACTTGCGATCGGATCACCCAGGATGCATGTTAATACCAGGTGTGAACAGAGTTTAAAAATGTCTTGATTAGAATAAAGTGGGAAAAAATGACAGATCACACTTCTTTTCCCCTGACTATAATTCAGATTCAAGAGTTGCTTAGCCATGAATTTTTTTGCTTGAAATATAGTGCCTGTTTATGTTCCTTACATATTTTGTCGAATGAGAATTGGTAACCAAACATTAAACGTTCTCATTCACAAATTTACCATGATAATGATCTGCTAAGAGTGGAATTTTCAGATGCAGCATTTAGGTGATGAAAGAGTGCATGTAATTTATATAAGGATATATATTGTCCTATCACGAACTGGGTATTAATATAAGAATCATAAGTTTAAATATGCAGAAAGTCTTTATAACCATGTCAGGTTTTTATTCTATTGATGAACTTTGATCTAAGAGAAACTTTCTGAGGTTAAAGTCCTCCATTTTATGGGCTTAGTGAACTGAATACTGGAGAGTTCATCTGTGCCTTCCATTCTCCTCTGCTTTGCTTTTTTAATTGGTCCTTTTAAGAACTTCTCACATGCAGGCATAACTTAGATATTGGTGCAGTCTGGATATAATTTCATCTTGGCAAAACAGCACTTTGTGGTTTTGATGGGAATGCGTTCCTGGTTTTTCCTATTTTTTTTTTTTTGTTTAATGATTTTGGCAATTAGGACTGTGGTGTGGAAGCTTGCCTCTTACTCGCCTACTTGTAATAATACCATAAATCAGTGCTTGAAATATTGAAATACTAACCCAGGATGAACAAAATTGCCATGGTACGATCAAAATCAAAGCACCATAAGGTATTTAGCATTCATTTTGTAATATCTCCGTAATGGCATTGTGAGGAACCTCTCCCACCTGCTTTTTCCAGCCCTTGAGCATGTCACACCACACCCAGCTGAGGATGGTGGGAGCGCAAATAACCCAAAGTAAGGCAACAGACCCCAGAGAGCAGGTGAAAGCGGGAGGTGTTAAGAGGCCCTCGCCTGTTTCATGTGTCCTCTCATTTGTAACAATTTAGCTTCAAAATTTTCAGGATATATTCCTTTTGTAACTGCATATTTTAAATTGTGCCAAATGATGAGGAATCCTACGTTATAAAACTCCAATCATCATGTTTATGATCGAATATGATCAGAACTCCTTAAGAAAAGTAATAGGACTGAAATAAGACAAGCTTGTCAGCCTGATAAAGCAGAAGCCGTCCCTGACATCCTCTCTGGCTGGAACAATGTTTAAAGTCCAGCTCGTGGGTACAGGGTGGGAACGGTTTGCGTTTCCATCTGGAACTCTTCCAATCTTGGCAAGTGGCATTTTGAAAATGTCTAAACATATAAGGGAAAAGCCAGTCCAGAATCATTAATCATCAAATCAAGAGATGCATCAGAATATTCAGGAGGATTGCTTGTCATAAATTTTCTTTGTTGCCAGGCATTGTATCTCATGGAGCTGCTGTCTGACAAAATGGCACAGGGGGAACAGTAGGCAGCTGGAGGTGCCCTTAGCCCCCTTTTGGACTAAGGTAGTCTTACAAAGGGGGGAAAAAAGAAATGAGGGACATTGGAGTGACTTTGTACCTAAAATTAACCAACAGCTGTCACAACAGAACTGTCACAGACTGCAAGCCTTATTAAGATGCCCTGTGTTATTATTTAGTAGAAGTCACTGTTGATGATATGGTAAGAGCCAAGTTGCTTATGTCTATACGATGTCGTCTTGGTGGATTGTTTATTTCTAGAAGCCTCATTACTATTTAAGCAGATATCTGAGGAGTTCCCAGCCTGCTTCTTTTGGTGATTCTGGGATCGTTGTCAGCAGATCTGGACATGTACATCAAGCCCTTCACCTCTAGGCTGTCTTCTAGTGTCTTCTAAAATAAGCAGTCATTCATAATACATTACATTAAAAGGGATAAATCAGATAGGAAAACCAGAGAGAACTCATTTGGCTACCCTTACACAAAATGACTCTCCTCCAGAACAATTAGTTTATAAACCTTGTGACCTCAAACTACAAAATAAGAAACAATGCAGTCATTGTTCCATCCCTTGCTATTTTTGTGTGATGTAGGAACATGGTTATAGTAGTTGCATATTGATATAATGCGCTTCTGCTGAACATACTTTGAGCCTTGGCATCATTAAAAAAATCATACTGTAATATTTTTGTCTCTTTTCTTGATGTGATCTTATTAGCCACAAAGACAATCATTTATAATTGCTTTCTGTTAAGTTCAGTCATGTTTGTTTGATACATCGTATGTGTTATACCTCAGTTCACTTTGCATTTCACTTTGACAGTTTTGTTACTTTTTTAATGTGTACAACTCTTCACGTATAATACAGATTTTGACTCCCTTTATTGAAAAGTAAAGCAACTCTTCCCTCCAGGTCCAGATATCTGACTTCTATGCTACCTGCTGCTCTAGAGAAAAACAAATCAAGTTTCTCGATCTAAATTCTTGTGATTCTTGACAGTGTGCTTCGCGAAAGTAAAAGGGATGGGGATGTACGGTGCATCTTGGACTGTACTTCTCTTTTAACTTGGTTCAGATGTGGTAACCAAGGACATAGGAACATTGCTTTCCTGTAAAATCACATCCCTACCTAATTTAATGTGAGATTTTGTAGGCATTGGTAAATTTTACAGAGTCACTGTTCAAAGCGGATGCTTAAGTAGTATTAAGGTATGCCTTTTATTGATTTATTCTTTTTGTCTAATACCACTGGATTATTTCTGTTGAGGTGAAGTTACTCTGAACAGGAACTCTTCCAAGACTTCAGTTCTATGTCTGGGACCTTAATCTCTTTCTCCCAAATGCAGTCTTATTTTAATTACCCAACTGTGCTTGATCTTGAAAGGTTGTAAGTTAAGATTCCAGCAGGTCACTTGACCTGAATTGCTTCAGTAAATATACAGCTGTGTGAAGTGGTGGAATTGTTAATCACTAGTGAAGCCCTAATTAAATCATAATAGTGTTTTGGTTCCTGTTGAATTATGCAAGTGCGCAGAGCAGCTGAGTAGAGAGATGGGGGCATGTTTGTGTCAGCAGTCATAGGACACGCTTCAGCAACACATGGCAAGCCACAATCTCACTTCTCTCCATTTATTTTCTCCTCCTCATATTATCCGACCTTATTATTTAAGGTTGCCTTCAGTTTCACAGGCAGGAATTAATTTGTTTCCAGGATAAGGGGATAGCCAAAAATAATCACCCACGATTTGGGATGGATGTGTGAGTCTTTCATTGTCTCCACCAGATGGACTGCGTGTCTCCTTGCCTTAGGTTGATATCGCGGTTTGTTTATGCCATCGGTTCAGCTAGCCCAAAAGACAGAGCTGCCAGTTAATTGTTTGGGTCTGGTATGCTTTACCCCATGTCTCAGTTTTCTGATGATGTTCTGTGTGTCTGTACTCTATGCAGTGTTGATGTTTTTTATATGCTTATCTCAGCTCTGTTGCATTCAGACCTCAGGCCGAACTGTGTTCACCCATTTACGCAGGAAAATACTGTTCATAAGAATGCATATGGGCATCTGTTTAAATAGAAGTGTGGTTTATGTACAGGATTTTTGGTTGTACAGTCCTGATTGTCATATGTGATTCAGTGGAAGGTGGTTGGCTAGATATGTACTCCCCACTAGGATAAGTTTGAACAATTATGACGGATAATTCATTTGTAGAAACTGTCCTGTTTTTTTTTTTTTTTTTAAATTGCATCATATGCATCAATGACAAACATTAAAAGACGTTTTTGTGTTTTAAGTGTTAAGTATAATAACATCGTGTTGGGTGTGAGTTACAGTTAAAAAATATCACAGCTTGGTGCATTGCGGTGGTTGTGGTTGTTATTGTTGTTTGTCCTATAAGTCTTGCACTAGACAAAAGTGTCAGTTAAATTAATGAAATACTGCAGACAGGATGTGTTCTAATGTGGCTGTATTACTATGTCAGGTGATTAAGTCAGGAATCTGGTGGTGCCGGCCATCAGCAGAATTAATGAAAAGGAGCTCAAGAGTTGTATAAGGGCTCACCAGCTCAGGTTGAGATGCGTGTGGGTGAGACAAGGTCATGGGTTGTCCTCTCCCGTTCGCCTGAGTGCTACAGCCTCCAATGCCAAACACTGGAGAGATCTCCTGCTTCTGGTGCCAGTCTCTCTCCCCACTGCATAGCCATCCTGAAAGGTTTCCAGTTTCCAGTGAGTTAATGGCTGAAGTCATTATTTAGCAAGTTATTTGGGTCATTTTATAGATGAAATGTCTGAATGGAAAGGGAACAAGTTTTCCTGTTATTGTTGCCAAAGTAGTCTATCTACGTGAGTGTTCAAGATCATAATTACTGCCGAAACACAAACAAATTGAAATAGGTGAAGTAGATGATCACTTCCTTTAATGTTTATGAAGAGTAGACAGATGCCACATAGTTTTTTTTTTTTTTTCTCCATCTAAGTTCATTTGTCTGTGTCTGTGTGTGTATAAGGGAGCGGGGGAGGGAGAAAGAGAGCAAGCCTGGAATTTAAATTAAGGTTGTTTGGCATTCAAAGCCAAGGGCAGTATTGAGGGAGAGCCGCTATCTGCTTCGCAGCTGCTTATTGAAATGGCTTAGATAGGCTGAAGCCAAAGTGCCCATATTATCAAGGAAGTGGCTGAAAACTTTGCCTCTGGGTATCACTAACATTACATGTTGCTCTGTGTTCCTCAATTTTATTTATATGCTGTTACTAGTCAGTAACAGAAATATTTTATTTGTTTTGATGCAAGTTTGCAAATAGTCACAAAAATCGATATATAAAAACAAGCACTAAAACAGCAGTATAGAACAATGTACCCTTTAGTGGCCCTTGCAAAGTTCTTCTGGTCTGCAGAAGTGAGCAACATCAGTATCTGCACCACACCCTGCCCTAGAGACACATCTACTGTTACTGTTGACTTGCATAACGTAACGTTAGTGCCTTCATGACGTGATGCAGCAAACTGTAATGGCAGCTTACCTCTATTTGGAAAGGAGGGGGGGGAATTATTCCCAGTTCACTGTACAATGTCAGAGCTGTGCTTAGGGGTTTAAAGGGTTGGGGCCTTCTGATTTAATTAAGTTTGTGGTAAAGAAAGAAGAATAGATATTCCTTAGTTATCAAGAAAAGACTCAAACAGCCTGCGGTGATACAAACCGTCCTGGTTAAAGGTCTTGCGCTACAGTGGTTCTACTGACATTTATAGTCCTTATCTCTGGCTTTATTATACCTTTTTGTAGTTTGCTTGCCTACAAGGAAGTCTTTCATTTCATTAAAGGCAAAAGTAATTAGTTTTTATCCTAGATGTAGGGAAGACATCCTGTAGCTATATAATCACTTGCCATGCTTTGTTTAGCAAGATTTAGAGATAAGCAACAATTAATAATGCATGTTAGATGGCTTGTGCACATTTTGAGAAAAGCAGTAGCAAAATACCACAGTTATTGCAAATTTTTAGTAATAATAAACCCCTCTGAGTTAAATGGGAATAGTCTATGCGACATAGATCCATTAGATAAGCTCAGTTTATGGTTTCAAACAGGGCTGGCTCCACCTTTTCAGGGGCCCTAGGCAAGGCTTTACCTAGGAGGCTCCACTACTGAGGAAAATGACCATTTCACTTCTTCTACAATGCAGGTAATTTTCTGGCCTTAGGCAACTGCCTATTCTGCCTACAGCTAGAGTTGGCCCAGGTTGCAGATGTACCAAGTTTGTTAACTTATCTGAACCAAATGTGGGATTTGCTGTTTTTCTGGGATTAACAGCCGTTGTTTGATTTAAACCTTACCTGCAAACACAAATGTTTCAGAAATCATACATATCAATTGGGACTGAACATTGCAATAATTAAATTTGATTAAAATTGTTTAGAAAACATAGTCAGTTTTTTTGTCAATTTACAATTTACATACTTTTTTGAAGTACTTAGTATTGTGATCTGATCGAGATTTTGTCATCTCTCCTTTTTCCCTCTCATTCCCAGTCCGTAATATATATTGTGCCAGCAAAGGAGCTCAATTCTTTGTTACCTCCCCTAAAAATATCTTCTCTTGTCTACATTTCCTCAGTGTATGATATTTGCCATCGCATCTGCCAAATACACAGTGAACTGCTTCCACCCTTGATGCTACATGACATAAGGAATATTGTGCCAGCATTGTTTTTCCTTTGGTTACAATCGTGACATGGCTGGCTTTGGTTTCAGAACCAAATATAACATCTGTCAGGGTCAGCTGCGTTTAAAAGCAAAGTGACTGTGAAATCAAAAGAAGATTGAAGTTCTTCCAGGACTCCTTTGTGGATTTCCTGCCTGCATTGGTGATTCTACTGGACGTGAAACTGAAAGCTAGTTGTCTGCAGTGTCTGCTATAGAAATATTGCAATAGCAGGATCAGCCTGTGATTTTATACTTTCAAACCAAATTTGAGAGAAGCCCTTTTGGTCTTGCAACAACAGCTCCATTCAACCTGTAAGCCTCTCTTCCTGAACCTCTGCTGTCTGGTCTCTGCTTCTGATTCAGGGTGTTTTGACCTATTGTGCTCCAGCATATGCTGACAACTTTTTTGGTGTGGGAGAGGTCCCTCTTTTCTTCCGTAAATTCTCCCTTCTATCCTGCTAAATGCAGCATAAGCTTTGGACATCCCATTAGAGCTGTCAGTCCAGCTAGCTGCTGGAGACGACTAAAGGGAGAGATCAACACGATGGAGAGGTGATTTGGGGAGGGAAAGGGCAAAGCTGAACACAGAAGGATCCTGTGTTTGCGCTCTGTTTCCATGTTCCTCTCCTGCCTTAGGGGAGGGTAGGCTTCACCCTTCTGAAGTCTTCTTGCAGTTCTCCACTCTGCCAGCGACCTGACAACCACAGCTTTCCTGCCACTACTCTGAACCTTATAGCAGCATTACCTTGCTACAGTTTGAGATGTTTAGTATTTTGAGATTGCAATCTCCTGTTGTATGCATGTAAATGCTTTACTTTGTAGAAATCTGAAACAACAATTTTACTAGCCTACATTTTTAAACACAGTCCATTAATCATACAAACTTGCGATGTTGTGGTATTTGCAAATTCCTGTTTAAATTCCTCAGTAACTGCAAGGTTTATGAGCACAAGTGAACTATCAGAATTTCGTTTAAAAGCTTTTTGTCACATTCTCCTCTGGCAGCAGGAGGTGATAATGAAAGCGCCTCGCAGATGAGTAGCTGACACTCTCGAATACTTAATGTCGTTATTAATATGCTTAACGGCTATGTTCATCTACGGCGAGCTACTACGCCTGCAGTCCTGTATTCTGCAGTCAGGCCATGGAGATGTCACTTGGGCTTCTGTGTGTGGCTCTGAGATGGGACTCAGTGGCTTGCAGTTACCCCTTTCAGAGCTCCTGGCTGACAAGGAAATGTCTACTTCAAGGGAGAAGGTTTCTGAAACCTACCAGCCTTTAAAGCAAATGTGCATATTCACAATTAACTAAGAAAAGCCCCCTGTCATAGGATAACCATTGATGCTCTATCACTGAACTTGCCACCACTGTATATTACAATGAAAGAGTAAGATTAATCTTCCCTCTTCTAATTATTTGGTGATGCATAATTCCCTAGACTAAAATGAATATCAGTATATAATTTTACTTGCCTACTTTTAATTATACTTTGGAATGAAAGCTGAAAAGGGATTTAGCCAGTATAGAAATCTGTGTGTCACTGTCCTCATAGGTCAGCTGTGCTGGTGTCATACAGCAGGTTAAGCAGGAATCCTTTCAAAGCCTCATTTGTTTAACGGTGTTGGGAAGCTGACCAAAATGCATTGATTATCGTTGGCAGATGCATTCTGAATGTCTTAATTTTTTCTTTAGGCACAATCCAAGTATGAATTATTTTTTCAGTACGAGCAGCCGTTAGTCCTCTGTACTACATGGTCACCATGCAATGACATTTTGGCGTGTGTGTGTGTGTGTGTGTGTGTGTTTGTTTGTACGCTTCAGTATATAATTTACTCTTAGACCCCACACCCAATCTCTCCGATTTGTCGTCTTTTCATTTCCTGTGCTCTGAGAGTGAAGGGTTGCCATAGCAATATGACTAGGAGTTATTGTCCTGTCTGCCATACAGCTGGCAAATTTTTCTTTAAGGTTCCCGCATGACATGGCAATTTTCGTCAAGCACTCCACGAAACCCGCTCCCAGATTACTCAATATATATTGATTTCCAGCTAATAAGATTTACATTTCCCTTTAGGATGTGTAAATTCAGCACACAGTTTAGTGGGGAAAAATAGACTGGTATTCTTTTATGGGCTACTTTCGACTGGTGATAAGCAGAACACAACGAAAGGATCTGTAATGTAGCCTGACATTATTTGTTTTATATAAAGATGCTTTTATCCACTGTCTTGTGAGGGGCCCTGGGATCAGCGTAGCAAATCATTCTGTTTATATCATGACATACTGTGACAGACTATGTGTCTCTGTCTCTGATTGGATGGCCCTTGTTTTGGAAGCCTGGATTCCTGTTGGTAGCTTGCGATAAATGTTCTCCTCCACAAGTGTTTCATAATAGCTTGAAAGATTGAGATTATTCTGAAAGTTTGTCATGTTTTCAAATATTTAGGAAACACGCGCACACACAGCTGTAACCCTACTGGCTTTTCATTGCTTTGCAGCACTTTGCTGCTTTGTGCTAACAGGGAGGAAGGCAGGCACTAGTAGAATCAGTGAAGCCATAATTTGAGCTATTAAAATAATAAAATACAACTCTAGAAATGGTACATTTTCAAAACGGCCTCTTAGGAGGGATAATAAAATGTGTGAAAGGACATCCAAGTTGTGTAGGTCCTGTACAAGCGTTTTGGGTGGCAGTGACTTCTGTTCGACTCGATAGCTACTTCCAGCCGGTCATATGCTCCTTGGAACGGTGCTGCTGACCTTTAGCCGCTCAGCATTACTGCATATCGCAAGGCTGACGCTTACAAAACAACGGGGCCTAATGGAATGCTGCTATAATAGCCGAAAGTGTCTGGCGAGAGGCCCTGACCCGTATCTACTTTATGTCACTCCTGGAAGTAATGCGGCCAGGGGACAGATTTTCATCGCTCATTATGAGCTTTCTCCCTCCGTAATTATGCGCTGCCATCTGGGATAATTGCTCTTGCCTAACTGAGAAACACAACTTATGGAGAGAAGACGTTTTGAATCGTGTCATCTGTGTGTATCAGTGAGATGGAATATAATTTTCAGATTATTAATAATGCATAATACATTAGTAAATTTTACTTGATATGTTTAGGGAACCGAACTGGTTGTCCAAATTCAAGTAGAGCTTCCTCTATGTTTGAGTAAATGTTGCAGCCCTGCTTCTGTATTCTTTGTTTTCAGGGTCATGGAGCCCTGGACATGTGATGAAGGGGGGATAATATATTTGTATTTGCTCTCATGCACTCTGGATCATTTTAATGTCGTTCTTCATCTCAGCTGGTTTGGTTATTAAGACGTTCTAAAGGCCCAGGAAATCCCCCAAATTGCACTGCTGTTTTTCTTTTGTACATTTGAATTGCATAAGTGATTCGTGTCTTTCAGTGTTACTAAAATGTTTATAGGTCAGGTGATCGTGCATGAACTCTACCTTCGTGATGCTGGAGAACCAGAATGATGAAACCAAATTTTGACAGCTGGAGTAATGAGCTGTCAACAGATTTGTGTTCAGCCAGAACAGCCAAAATGTGTTTTAGGAGATGAGACCCTTTTGGGCAGTGTAGTAATGAGGGTAAAAGAGTGCCGCACAGGCCTGAGCAGTGTAGCTTTTGATTGGCTGGCTGCCTGAGCTGCTGTGCTGGCAGGCCCAGTGAATCCTGGAGTTGCCTCTCCTCTGAAAAATGGAATAATCTATAGAGATGGAGGGAGAGTGAGGAGATGTAATTAAGCCCTTCTCCGCGGCCTCGCTTTAATCATCTGATTAGTGGCACTTTGACCCCCTTGTACTCATGTTCAGTCTTCTATCGCTGTCAGCGTCTGGGTTAGACAGGACCTCAGTACTCACTGTTGTAAGCTGGTTTCATCGCCACCTTGAAATTAAATAGTGTCCCCGTTTAAAAATGGCATGGCTGCCATTTCATGGTAGATGCTACGGTCAGAGGTTTATCTGATGTGGCAGTTTCTGGAAATAGCAGGTCTTGGGTCTTGTGTTTTACTCATTTGATTACCTTGTTTGCTAGGGATTAGGCATCTTATGTGTCACCTCTTAAAGCATGATAAAACGGCTTGTCAGCCTGTGTCTGAAATTGTTTTAATGGCTTGTCAGTGCCGAAAGATTACAGAAAAATGGAAGGAACGTGAAACAAAGAACCTAAAAAAGATGTTATAAATTTTAGGTCACTAGAATCATCCTGTTATAATTTAGAAGGCTATTAATAGGCAAAGAGCTATTTCTATTTCAAAATTAGACTGTCAAAGACCTGTGTATGTGAAATTTTCTGTGCTTTAAGCTGGGCCTCTTTTTTTTCATTCAAATTGTTGTTCTGTAGCTGCTCATTTAGAGGTGGAAGCTGTTTCTTTGGGTCCTTGCCTTTTGTGACCCAGACCATTTTGCATCATGTGAAGAAGACAGAAGGCTAGACTGGATACAAATTTTCCTGTAACCAGGCAGAAATCGAACACTCTGCAAGGGAGGGAATTTTCTCCTGCTAAACAAGTAATTGCAATGTCTCTGTCTGACCTAGAATAACTATTTTTTTGTGCTTAGATATGACATCTTGTAATGTTAACAAATCATACCTAAGTTGGCTCCTTGACAGCTGCATGCTTGTAATGTATTATCTGCCTCACTTGTACATCCTTTGGGACAAAAGCATCTGCTCAACAAATAAATGTAATTATACCTGCTGTATGCTCAGTGTCTTTAATATTCAGAAATTTTCATTAAATTTATTTTTTTTGGAATGGCCACTGACTCCCAACAGTTGATTGGATGATGTCAGAATTAAATTTCATTTTTCCCCAAGGATAAACAATGGTGCCACTCGTGCCACCCCCAGTCTGTAGATGTGGAATCTCAGTTCACTGTAATCTCTGGTTTTTGAGTGTCTGTCGGTTGTCCATCAATGCTTGATAGTTCAGCATATTTTGTATTAATTGGTACCCCATTCCCCTATCTCAAGCCACTGGCATAAAGCACAGGTGTGACTGGCAGGCTAAAAAAATCCCACTTAGTGTGCCCACAGATAGCCAAAGCTGATTGTTATGTGTTCTGTCACCACGCCAGAAGAATAGGCTCATGCTTGCCTGTGTTGGTGATATGGGGTGTCGCAAGGTAAACTGGAGAAAGTGTGTTACTGTACAGCTTGGATTTCTCATGCCACTGGCTCTGTGGCTCTTAGATCTTGGCTGAGCCAGTAAAGATGGTTTAGGAAATTAGTTTAGGAAGCCATGATTGATAAATTAGTTGCCGTTTTTCAACAGCTGGACATTAACAGCTCTTATGTTAAGTATGCTATTAATTAAAAAAACGGGTAATAAGAAGTTGACGTCCTAAAGCCTGAATCTGTTTAATGACCCTGTAGTGAGCTGGTTTAGCTGTTGTAAATACTGGCAGTCTAAGCACTTTTGAGAAGTAAAAGGACGATAACCTTTAACCTGTTTGTATGTATGGACTTGGCACAGCTTTTTTGTGCATGAATGTCTAGTTCACTCTGTATGCTGATTTCTGGGCAAGAATGCTGTTGTCATCACAGTGAATTATCTCTTAGAACAGGTGTCTCCAACCTTTTTTACAGTGGGAGCTATGTAAAATCTGGGGGGGTGGGTGGCGTTAGTTAAAGTTGTTGTTGGCGGTGACAGTATTAGTTGTTGAATGGGGAGGGCTTGGGGGTGGGGGAGGTTAAATGAAATCTTTTGGCATCCATTCTGTAGCGGTGCCCATTGTCAGAGAGGAAACCAAACTCATGCATATATACAGGTTTAAAAGCCCAATTTCTAGCAAGTGTTTTGCAGGCTACTTATTGGGTCTCTGTGAGCTGCTTGTAGCTCGTGGTTGACACATTGGTGACTGCTGACTTAGGATCTACTTTAAGGCATTGGGGGAAAGCATTAGGGTGAACAGGGTGAATGATTTGCCTTTTAATAATAGCTGACTTGGTTAGCAGTTCTGATAAACTCCTTGAAATGTCTTATATGTATCTGCTTGGGAGATACCTTCTTCAAATCACCATTTCTCCACATCCATGCTCAGCATGGGGTTTCACTTTGCCATTCTGCTTTTGTCAGTGCTATCTGTTCTGGGCTCTTTGGCAGGTTATCAGCCTTGGCTCATAACCAAGCTTTAATCTTTTTGGGAAGTTGTAACCTACTTTAATCCTTCACTTGCATAGAAAGCTAAAAACATTGCCACCCCTGTGTGAAGCAAATAACATTGATTGTCTTTTAACAATGGCACATGTCAAGGTGTGGGATGTATTTGACTGTAAGCTCACATTTGGTACTCCATAGTTGATGTGTTGAAAGCAGGAAAAATGGACAAGGTATACATCTGGTGACTTTGATAAGGGCCAATTCGTTATGGCCAGAGGACTGGGTCAGAGCATCTCCGAGACAACACTTGTAGGGTGCTCACGGTCAGTCCTGGTGAGTACCTGCTGACAGTGATCCAGAGAGCAAAAATCCATGAACCGCTAACGGTGTTGGGAGGCCAAGTTTAGGTTGATGTACGGTGTGAACACAGGCTATCCCATTTGATGCAAGCCACCAGAAGGGCTTCTGTGGCACACGTTGCAGATAATTTTAATGACGTCACGGGAGTAGTGTGTCACAACATACAGTGCATCAAGTGTATGTTTCTGCATAACCATGGATCAGGCTTGTTGTTCCAACACAGCTGGTTGTTCGACTGATTCTCGTCACATATCTGGCAAGATGTAACCGAAAACGGGATTCTTTAAGCTTTCATTTGGTACGTCAGGCACATTGAGTAAATAAAATTTGGGATCATCTGCTATAGGTCAGCACTTGGCTAGATGAATTGGATAGAAATGGTCTTATTTGTGACCACTAAAAATAAGACAATGTAATGGGCATGTTATGTTTGTTTGTTATTTATTTATGGAGGTAAGCCTTTGGCAAAAATGGTTAAACAGACTGGTACATACAATCTTTGGGTTTCAAATGCCAAGACTCAGCTCATAAAGTTCATAAAGCTGTGCAAGTAATTAAAATGGGCTGGTACAGATTGTGAAGTAAAAAAGTATTAAAAGTACATAAACATTTAAAAGTATTAGCTTAACAGCTCATACATGGTACCAATACTATCATTGTAACTTTCTTTTTTGGCTATAAATTGTTGCGTCTCTGTTCAAATCAAATGGAGATTGTCTGTCTGATTTTTTGAGTGGTAATGGAAATAAGTTATCAAGTATCTGCAGTGTCAACAGGCTTTGGGTGGTCTGCGTCAGTGCACAGGAAACAATCACTCTTAAGGCTGGTAGAATCAGCATTTCCTCAACGATTAAGATGCAGTGGCACTTTGCCAGTGCAAGATGTATTGCCACTATTAACCCAAATTGCTTTTTCCATTTAACAACATTGTAAAGTTGTATATTTTGAGTTCAGTGCAAGATGGCGTTGCTTTCAAAAGTCAAATATCCACATCCCATTCTAGCTCCCGTAACGTACTTCTGAACAAGTTCCGTCTTGGAATGAATGAATAGAGTGGCAGGTCCCACATACTATTGAAATTGGGGCTTCTCTGTCTCTAAAATATGGTGAAAAATATTACTCAAAGGGGCGGGTTCAAACTAAGTGAGTTCAGTTCTTTTAAAAATGTAGAACGTAACATCTTGATGTGACTATATCTATGATTTTGTACACACACACACACACACACACACACACACACACACACACACACACACACACACACACACACACACACACACAC
>JAODLD010000113.1:26242478-26256069 GCA_026781065.1 Mormyrops boulengeri
GTGAGGACTCTTCAGCCAATCAGTCCTCTAATTAGTGACCTAATTAGGGAGTTGCAGCAAAAACCTGCATACACACCAGCCCATTGCGGATAAGATTGGCCACCCCTGGGCTAAACCCACTTTTAAATGGGTGTAACATCACAGGTAACATGTTGTCCCTGCACAGTGTGTGCACAGTAATTAGCTTTCTCCAGCAGCCCAAATACATGTGGCTCACTAAATTGCGCACAGTGTGGATTGTATGTGTGATGGATACCCTGTCATAGACTGTCAGCCCATCCAGGTTTTCTCCTGCCTTTTGCCCTGTACTTCCTATGATGCTGCACAGGTTGACTATGATCCTGTACTAGATAAGTGGTTATGGGTGGATGGATGGATGGATGGAACAAGTTTATTTTTGCAATATATAAACCTATTAATGTTTACAGTAGTCCCATTACAGACAAATTTGTTAGTTTTGAAACAGATTATTGCTTATTTAAAAGTTATTTGTTAAGCTTTATCAAAATATGCTAAAAGAAATTAACTATTCATCAAGAGCACTGGCTCTAAGAGTTGTGCCTTTTTTGCTTTGTAAACATGACTTTACCTTAACAATGTTAATAATTTCAGACAGCTTCAGGGACAATCTGTAAGGAAATATAAAAGCAGCCACAAAATCAAAATCATGCACGCTTTGTAAGTAAGTGGACCAGTGGCTAGACATGCCGAGAGCTACAGCTTCTAAAACTAAGTTACTATTACTGAGAGAACTTAAAACGTGAAGATAAATGGAACAATTCCACGGGATGAATGTATAGTCTTACTTTGAGAAGATTTTGGCTGTTGGGTCTTCATCTGGCCCAATTCCAAGATGCAGAGTGGTTGAAAAATGTCCACAAGCAAGGGCAATGTCTACAGAAACACAAGGGCACCCAGACAATAAGCTTCAATTGTACTAAATGTAAAACAAATCAAGGAGGATACCGACATTTCACTTACTTTGCTGTGTCCTCACTACAGCAATAAGTCTCTACAGAAGAAGCGGGAAGAATGGTTAGGATTTAGGGATAAGAAGTAACCAACATGGAAATCAAGGTCTCTTTTGAAATGAAGATCCTACTTCTGTTGTAGCTTTTGTTAATCGTGTGAGAGATGAGTTTCTGGCCTTCTCATTTTGAAAGAATTCATCAACATCCTGCAGGAAAAAAGCCAACGGGAATGAATGGAAGGGCAAATGGAAGATGTAACCTTAACAAGCTACTATAGTCGGCTCTACTGTTACTTTTGCACTGCTCAGCTGAGGTGTACGATGGCTGAGAAGTTACAGCAGAGCTACCTGGTGATTTTCCTTCTTTACTTCTTCCAGAGCCTGGCTGAGGCGGTTAAGGATCCCTTTTCGCCCTGCCTGCCCACCAGGCCCCTAGCTCAGAAAAAGGCAGCACATCGGTGATTCACACCACAGAAACAAAAATCAACATTCACTACAAAGCCTGACACACTGTGTATTCAGAAAGAACACAGAGGCGATAGAGACAATAGAACACAGAAACAGAGCAGTATATAGCACTGATCCCCTAGGATAACCATTTTATTAATCATTTTAGAACATTACCCTGTAAATTAGCATTTTCTCTCTAATTATTTCATTATATTTATTGTTACTACAATTATTTTTGTGTAACTTGTTTTATTCTATGTTCTCTTATGGTTCTACGTTTTATTGTACGGTGTCCTTGGGTGCTAGAAAGGCGCCTTTTAAATAAAATGTATTATTATTATTATTATTATCATCATTATTACCGTGTGAAATGTGAAAAGGTCCGAATCTTCATAGACTTAAAAGCCTCACTTCTAAAACTATGACTTGATATGTGAGAGCAATAATGCACATTCATGCAGAAATAGAGACTGACAACAACTAGCTCCTACTGTAGGTTGTCTCAGACATCCCGGAGTGGATACCGGGTTTTCCTCAGCTAACACGATAATCACTTGCGAACATAGATGATTAATAAATCTTTGTGAAACTTTCTCTGCCTACTTTTATTTCAGTGGCAGTTTCTGTTTAAGTTACTATAAGACACCAAAAACATTTTTTATTTGTGCATAAATGAACAATTGTACACCTGTCTTGTCGATCAAAAACAGCATTGCAACTCTCCAAATATCCCCAGAAGAGCTAAACCATTTTACCAAACATTAGATTGCTGTTATGTGTTGCTGTGAACCATGTCAGCCAAATAGCAGTTTTTTCTGTATTCGGTACTCTTCAGTGGGGCAGGCACACACACACTGGGTAACCACATCCCACTTCCTACTGCACATCACTCGCAGGATTATTGACACAAACTCAGGCTCAATAGGGCACCTTTCAGTAACTCCACCCACTTTAGATATTATTGTCAAAGCCCTTCAACATTCAATTGCTCCAACTACTTCTCCTGCCAGAGAAACAGGTTTATCTTTATTCCAAATGGGTGATGTGAGAAGGACAGCATTAATCTCTTTGCTTTTCAAAAGAAGCTGGACATAAACCTGGGGGTGACTGAGGCAGGACTCTTCCCCCACCTGAGTCTGTGTAAAGAAGTTCCACAGGGCCCGGTTCTTGCCCAGTGTGGCGTGAGACACCACCAGCTGCAGGTACTTCTCCAAGGCCATGCAATAGTTTTTCCAGTCATCATCCAACCCCAGGAGTCCTGAAACACAGACTCGCTGTGGGACTACTGGAGCTTATTCCAAAAAAGTTACTTAGTCCTAGTCAATAGAGTCCCATTTGTATTAGTTAGACATCACACTACTGGAAAGGCAAGATTGCTAATTATGAAAACCGGATAATAAAGATATCCAGCTCATAATAATTACAGATGGGGCTTTTCTTAATTACTTAGACATTCCCTTACATTAAAAAAGGAATAAATTGTTTTATTTCACACATACCAAGCTGTTTAATCATTTTTTCCTGCGGGTTTGATTGAAACACACAAGGTTTTGCTGGCAAAGGTGGAACCTGTGAGGAGAAACATTTACAGATAAATCGTAATTATTTATCATGGCACCACTGCTTAGCAACACAAATGTCTGCCTACTCACATCCCTGTTGTTAGTATGAAAGAGTAGCCTTCTACGGCAGTATAACCGCCACGCAAAAACCATGGCAGGTGCGGGATTGCTGCATTTGCCAGCCTTGGGCATAACACTTTTGAGGCGGTAACCTTTATTAAGGAATTCAATACCAAGTTGGCATCAGTGCCAAATCCCTCAGGACCTATAGAGGAGTGCGGACTTTTTGTCAGTTACTCATAAGCTTTGAAGGATGAGAAGAGTACTGACTATAATCCCTTGAAGCTCAGGAACCCCATCTGGCATTAGCAGACAGTGCTGAAGCCACTGAAAATCCTCAAATTTCCTGTCCACACAATGCTGCTTGTTGCTGGGAAACTGCAAAGAGGACAGAAACAGAAGCAGTCAGCCGAAGGCTTCATTTTTACCAACACAGATGCAGTAGCTGCACTGCTAATGGCAAACACACATAATGAAACCATTTTTACGCCAACAAATACTACCAATCAAAAGTTTTTGCACACCGCAGGTTACCATTTTCCATTTATTCCATAAATTGCTATTTTTTTTATTATTGTTAAGCATTGGAAAGTTGAGTGAACAACTACAGTATAAATGAAAATATTAGTCAAATAAAACGAGTTTCCTTTATAACATAGAAAGAATATTGTCACGATCACCCGTTCAGCCCTCATGTGGACCACGCCTCCTCGTTAACCCCGCGTGGAATCCACCCGTTTACCTGCTGTTTTCCGTTTCCTGCTTGTTATCCTGTGTATTTAGTCCGCGTTTTAGGCCATCTCTGGAGATCTGTCATTGATATTTGTGCCGTGTACTCCCCCGTCTGCTTGTTTTCACCCGAAATAAAACCCCGTTTTACCTGCATGTACGGCTCGCTCACCTGCTTCCCTGCTCGCCGCACCTGACAAATATGTAACATTGCACGTCTGACACCCTATTAACCGGTTGTGTGGTGATGCCATAGTCAAAATTTCAGGCTGTCCTTTAACTTTAAATGCACTATTTAACGGTTTCATCCCGTGAGATCAGTATGAGAGTAGTATGTAATGTCATCTTTAGTAAATTAGAAAAATGGTGAACGGTAATGTCCCTTGTAGAAAGAATGCCTCGAATTTTCTCTGCTATTCTAACTGCTAGAGGAGGTTACTTTGATGCATCAAAGATATGACATTTTCTTGCTAATAAAAGGTACTCAAATGGGGAGTATACTGTAAATTTATTAGCAAAGAATGAGTATTTTTACTAAATGTCGAGTGACATGCAAATGTAGAAAATCTGTGTGCAAAAACTTTTGACTGGTAGTGTTGCTCTAAAGGCAAATTCTCATTTAAATCAATAAGGACTTGTACATTTAACAGAAACACAGAGGCTGGGCTCATTTTGAAATTGTACGTCTTACGCATACTTTATAATACCCCTTAAGGAATCTTCTAGAAAAAGCAATGCAGGAAGGATATTTGCTGAAAATTATGGAAGCCCGTTTCCGCCACCGGGGAAAAAAAAAATTATACAAAATTTTAGTCGAAATTTCAAGATAGTTATCTCGTTATTTTGAGAAGTCGAAATATCTCGTTATTTTGAGAAGTCGAAATTTCGACTTAAATTTTATATATTTTTTCCCCCGGTGGCGGAAACGGGCTTCCATAGAAAATGTCATTACAACACTGAAAGAAAATATTGTCTTGTGAATTCAAAGTTAAGTTTTCTTACCTCTTGGGCTCTGACAACGAACACCAATGAATTTTCTTTTTTTATGGCTTCAGTCACTTTGATGCTGGAAATAGACACTGAAACTTCAGGTGCTTCGTCCTGCAACCAGCAATTTTCATCATTTTGGGGCCATTTATTATTAAATTAGTTTGACAGCTGTGTCAAAGAATCATCAAAGTAAAGGAGCACTGATTAATGTATTACTGAGTACAATTAAGAATATTGTAAAGGCAACTCCATATTTATATGTTTATATGACACTAGGGCTGGACGATTTATCGATTTCAAATCAAAATCGTGATTTGAAAAAACGCGATTAGCAAGTAGCAAAGGCTGCGATTTAGGAAATACATTATACAACACGTCGGACCCCGGGTTTAAAACTGTTGCGAGAATAGTTTTACAAATTCATGCCGTGCTCCCTGTGTGACAGTCATTCTCACCAATCACAAGCGCCGTGCTTCTCGCGTGCCAGTCATGCTCACCAATCAGAAGTGGCCCAAGAAGACTGCGTATAGGCCCACAAGCAGCAAACACGTGAAACCCAAGGAAAATGTTGCATTCGCGGTGCGGTGGTTACTGAGCTATAAGTGAATTGCCTTCCTCTTTCGTGGTCTGAGATTGTTTCAGAAAGCTCCTATCATCAATAGAACCGGCGACTCCCTTTTAACCACCAGCAGCGACATACTTCAGCATGTCACACCTTTTGTTTTTGTTTATGTCATATGTTTTTGTGCTTATTTAAGTATTTCCAAAGATTATTCTTGTGAAATTAATCTTAATCCCACAATAGTAATTAAATAAAAGCCTCGCTTTAACATAAGTTCTAAAAGAATAGATCGCTTTAATCGCTATTACAGTTGGGTATGGGCACGCGGTCTTATTTAGAAAAGATACAAAAAGAGATGCATATAATGTTTATTCATTCGTTTTGCATTTGTCCGAGTAACAAAGCAAAGGAATGATAAGCTGCTTCAGTCGAAAACTGCATTTTACTTTTCATTTCAAATAAAATGCAGGGTTGCCAACTTTGGTCAGCTGCATGGAGTGAGATTTTCTGTTCCCTGTTTTCACGCACATTTGCATGTATGTAAAAGTTTTATTACCTTGTAAATAGTCTGTAACGTTTGCACACTGCTATAACATTTTTGATGCCGCTAATTTTCCTGAACATGTACATTTTTTTTGTTTCACGTGATTTGATATGTATAAAAAAAACATATAGAGTTGTTAAAAAGCAGAAATTTTGACCAACATGAAATCACCAATAAACTACTTCTATTTATTCGACATTTTATAAAATGCATACTAAGTTTAAAAATTTCCAGCTTTACGGTTTCAGGACAGACTGGCTACTCTGTTATGAACATTACGGCTTTTTGAGTGTTGGATTCGCTTCTGTTATTAACACTAATAACACATTAACGCAAACAAAAGGCCTGCACACACCAAAGTAGTTCATGCTTGTTCATTGGCGTGGGAAAGGCGATTCTAGTGTTATTAGGGGGGCAATCAGCGTTTTTTACTTTATTTAACTTAACGTCTTTAAATTCTCATACTTGTATTAGAATATAGACCACTTAATATTTTGATGGTATCTCACGCTGTGTCATATGTCTTAAATTTACAACACACTGAATATTGAACTGAAGCTTAACATAAATTCTATCGCAAATCAAATCATAATCGCAATGTCTGGCAGAAAAATTGCGATTAGATATTTTCCCCAAATTGTTCTGCCCTAATGCATGTGCCAGTCACATCATTGATGTCATATGTGTTCTGTGCTAAGGCACAGTTAGCCATCACACTATGCGTACTTCAGTGCAACTGAACCATGCTCTAGCCCGCCTCTTCTAGCAGGTCTGGGCACGGTTCAACATAGCGTGCCTGGGCACGATGCCAGCTGATCACACTAGTCAAACAAACTGGACTTTGGGGGTCAAACATGCTGGGGCATGGTAAGGATCGCCTAGTGTCGGTACACCCTATGTGGCTGTGTCTCCTTCCCTTACAGTCACTGGTTACTCAACTGCTTTAGTAGTGAAGCTTCTATGTGCAATAACTAGGGAGATATTAATTTTGTATGAAAGTTAGCCCTCCCTAGAAATTGGACAGACTGTGTGTTTGATTTTAGAGTTCAGTTTCCTTCAACTTCTATTCAAGACCTGACCAAGGCGATTTTTGATTCAGGCATTGTTTTCCATTCGTTTCCTTTATATGTTTGCTAGGGCCTATTTTCTGTTTCCTTTTTTGATCGACAGACAAGCCCAGACAAGTGATTTTGTTCTAGGAGTTAGTAGCTGTTTTGCTCATTTACTTTATCAGAATCAGAATATCGTTATTGTCATTATAATATGTACAAAGAAATTAGGTGCAGTCCTTGCGTCCTCAAAGAATTATACAATAAATTACATAAATGCACGAGACATATTGTACATACAATTTCGTGCAATATGTATTTTATCTATTGCACTCAGTTATATGAAGGTGATTAGTTGTTTAGGAATGTAATGTAATGAATTTAGGAATATTATGGAATGTGAGAACTATTTTAGTTTCCTGCGTAAAGTCTTCAGACTGCAGTGCTTGATCAGTAATGTGAGGCATCTTGTACTGATGAATTATCACAAAAGTGAAATCTTCTGTAAAGCCTATTTATAAGACAACCTGCAAGTTTCAGATTTGGATCCATTGGTAAATATTAAAAAGTCAAGCTCTTTGTTGGTAATGAAGGGCATTTCGCTGACTTCTGTGTTTGTTCTTGTTTTTAAGCATTAAATTTTCCATGAAATACAAAAAAGCTTGCAAATGAATAAAATAGAATGTTTAGAAATGAGAGCATCTGAACACAACAAATCTTGTTTGCATATATAATATTTTAGTAAATCATTATATTTGTGTGTGTTGGTGTTGTACTTTATTATTTCGCTGTAAATATAAGCCCAAAAGCATATTCATTTTAAGTTGAATAATTGTAGGGACTGTTAGCATCCTGTGACACAGCGTCTCCATAAGCATCATCGAGTTCGAAAACTTCCACTTATGAAATTTTGAGCACTAGGGTATAAAACAAGGACTCATTATGTAAAACCTCTGGTTCAGCTTTTATCTGAAGCCCTAAGAGCATTAGCAATTGTAATGATTTTTCTTATGAAAATGAGCCTGTATTTAAGTGTAGAATTATTTGTTACATTTTGTTGTTTTTGCTCCTGATAAATTGGACTCTGGTTTTCCCCCTTGATACCATTTGTTTGGTAGGTGTGAACACTAATCAAACTCTGTTGCTGACCAAAACAACCGCACAAGACCCTTGAGAGGAGGTGGTTTGGTCCTGTCCCAGACGTGCTCTAGGGTGGTCCGTTTGTGGTGGGAACGAGATTTGACCTCAACCTGATCCAACCAACATTTCGGACATGCTCGGTATTAGGTCCCATCATTTTCTCGGTCGTCTGAAGGCAGCACATCTTCACAAAATCTGAGAGAGTACACCATTTTCAAGACATGCCCTCAAAGTGAATTTCATCATTCTCCTGGTGTGATGTAGCCTGGTGTATTGCCCAGATAATTACCATAGTCTTCTTCCTATATTTACTTTGTTGCTCATTCCACAGACACATCTGACCAATAAGCAGTGTAAACGTTCTCACATGGTTTGTAGTGGTGTATTTTGATTCGCTTGGATTTCTCTCTGTGTGAAAACAAACCAAACACTCCCAATTTACTAACACATAAGCTCATTTGAATCAGAGCAACGAACCGTTGTTGTGAATACACCCTTACTTTTTACTCCAGTGAAGTATGAATATGGGCAGCATGATTGCATTGCTTGTTGGAAATGCTGAGGATAAAATTTGTCTGTTTCGTCTGGGCTCCATTGTTGAAGAATTGTTGGCAATCTGCACAGTGATGCAGCCATCCCTCCCCAGCGGACCACATGCACCAGTAGGCAGAGGCAGGTGCCTGATAGCTTTGTTGAACTGCACTATTCCTTCCGCTGCATGCCCTAGAGAAACAGTGGCTGTTAATTGCGCTAACTGGTTCCCAACACGGCAAGACAGGGAAGGCCCAGAACTGAAGGCTGGAGGCCACAGGGAGCAGAAGATCTTGTGGGAGGGCAGATTCTTTTTCAGAGCTCCACACTGCCGATCTGGCTCAGGAGACCCCACTCTGTGCTTCCAACTCTCTCCTGAGATAAGATCATTGCATAATGAACCTATTAACAAGGTAGATTCCTCTCCCCAGGGCAGTCATCTGTAAGGTGATTTTCAGGAGCATATTGTTCGACTCTGCAAGTCTAGTTTCTGTTGCATTTTTTTTCCCTAGCAGTCATCTGTTGTTTTCATTTGGGCTTTGTTTTTTTCCGTAAAGGACAAGTTTTTATCTTAACGTCACATTAAAAATCCTTACAAAATAAAGAGTACCATCGAATAGGAGCTTGTAGGGCAAAACTGGAAATGGTCAGTAGGGTGTTAGCTCTTAACCCAAGGATTTAAATGAAAAGTTTAAGTGACTTGGATGTTTAATTGGCTGCATTCAAATGTTGTGCTGCAGCACATTGACATCCTGTAGTTAAAATAGTCGGTAAATAGCAGATAAATTGAGGCAGAATAAAAGCCTTTCCTTGGTGCTGTGTCATACACATGCACACATCCAGTCATTGTGCCTTTTCCCACTGCATCTGCTGAATTACTCCAGATCAGGCCTGTGGCAAGACCAGGTCATCTCAAGAGCATTCACGAATGGCCAGAGAACTGTCATCCTTTTTAATAACTTGCCAAAGTGGCGCTCACTTAAATCAAATTTTTTCCAGAAAGGAGCCGGGCCTGCATCAAGACAAATGGCACGATTAAAACTGGCCATGGTTTTCAGAAACATAACGTGAGGAAGGCAGCAGGGATGCATCAGAAGAGTGTTTTTTGGTGCTCTGATTTTACACAAATTGAGTACATGTTTGAGAGCAGAGGCTGCTGAGATGTCAGCTGAGGCACTTGGCATTACTTCATTTTGCAGGGCCTAAATTAAAGCCGCAGTGATGAAGTCTTTTCAAGAGTGTTTAAAGATCTAATTAATGATTTTTCAAAACTATAATCTTTAATAATTGCAGGATCATCCATTTTGTTGTCGAAAAGGTAACAGTAACCATTTACATTAAACAGCTGTTAGCTTGGTTTAGCTGTTAAGCAAACAGTATTAACATAACTTTTATAGTATAATTGTGCAGTTTTAGATGGGAGAGACAGTGACTCAGTGGGTTGCATTGCCGTGTCACATCTGCAGGAATAAGGGTTAAATCCTGCAGAATATTCTGTGTATATGTGTAAAGATTGCAAATTCAGCCTGTGTTGGCTGATTAAATTCGTCCCAGCATATGAGTGTGTGTGCCCTGCGACAAGGTGGTGTCTAAGGTATATCCCTGCCTTCAACCCTATGTTGCTTGGGATCTACTCCAAGCTACTCATGATCCTGTCCATAAGAAGTGATTGGTTGACGGACGACTGCTTGCATAACTCTAGCCATTCATATGACTGGGTACACCGGTTGAGTACTTACTGGCAATGTATGAAACATTTTCAGTGTCATGTATGGTTTCTGAAACACAGTGGTACCTGTCATTTTTAATATCAACCGTAACAATGTTCCTCTTTCTGGAGGGAGCAGGTGAAGGAAATTTTGCCTTTGGCAGTCATACATTTTATTACCTTTTTAAAGCCGCTCTCAGCCTCTAGTCCTGGCAGGGATATACTGTGAAATGTCTTCCTAGAATTCTCCCTGCTTACCTGCAGTCAGTCTTTCAGCGGCTGGTTATTTCATGCTTATCTTATGGGTAACTCATTGCCAGTGTAGCAGCTTTACACCAGAATTTATCGACCGACATGCAGTATGTGTGATAAGTCAAAATTGGGTCATAATAAGTTAGTTTGCTTTTTGCGAATGTGTAATAAAAATAAGAATGTGAGAAGAACGGCATCCTCATTCAGGAAAGAAAAATGTCTGGGAACCTTCCATGTCATTGTGGTTTGAAAGAAACGATCATCCTGCAGCTGCAGGGATCTCTTTGTTTAACATGATGACTGGAAGCTGCTTTTTTTTTTGCTTTCATAAATACTTGACATTACTATACATGGTCATTAACTTCAGAACTTTGTTTCCTGATCACCACCTCCTTTGTTTGGTGCCCTGACAGTCAGGTGTTGAGTATTTTTGTTATAAGGGAGTGAGGAAATGCTATATTCTCATTTGACTGCCTTGTATATTTGCACGTGGGATACATATAGACAGTCTTTTTTTTTTTTTTGTCACCTGCATCCTGTGCAGAGTGCTGTCGTTGGGATATTAGCCAACCATTTTGTGAGGAAATGGTGTAGTCTCGTTACATAGCGAGTTGACCTGAATTGTTTTTTACCTTATTTTACCTTGGTTAGTCTGTGCTGTTTTCCAAGATGGCAGGTCCTACTGGGATCTGAATGCCCATTTTTGATTCAGCGTACAGAGTCTTAACCAACTGCAGAGCTACAGCTCCAGTGCATTGCACTTTCTTTGCTGTAAAATGCTGTATAACGCGACATCTTTGTGTGGTATCACATTCAGTGGCCTCAACATCATCTTTACTGTCAAACGAGAAAACGGAAGCATGGAATTACTTTGGGCATTACGAGGGCGTACGTGCTGTGAGCCCCGTCCATCACTGTCACAGGCTAGCCATTATTGTCGCCAGATGACACGAATGCAAGAGATATTGTTGTTTGAAGAAACTGTGTCAGCGGGCCAGTGTGATCCATTGTTGGTATTTAAATGAATGTCACGCACGCTTGTAAGTCATGTGGCTTGACAAAGTCCTTAATTCTTTTTCATAAATTACAACAAGGGAACACATTTTACTGAGCAGAACTAATGGTTCTGTATTACAAAAGCAGCATTTTTTTGTATTTTTACATTTTTCATTTTATATTTTCCTGGTATAACCCAGTTTAAATGCTTTGCCCAAGGGTGCAATAGCTGAATTTGTGTCATGGTTTAAGCCAGCAACCATGACCTTACAAGTTGGCATCTCACATCTCAATCAACCCAGTGAAGTAGCAATGAGTAATAATCTTTTAAAGCTCCTTGGGAACATTATAAGCATGAATGCACTGTTTGGAACAATTCTCTCAAACTCATCACACATCAGGCAAATAAAAGGAGTTTGTCCCATTATTAAGGGAAATTGAAGGAAATTGCAACAGTGCCCCTGAATGCATCTAATTAGAGAGGATCTACAAAAGGCTGCTTTGTTGATGTAACAGGCATAAGGGTGAAACACTGTGGAGCTTAGCTGTTTGAGCCAAAAGTGCGTTAGTGTGTGTGCATGTGTGTGTGTGCGAGTGTGGTGTAGACTTCATCATAGCATGCGATATAACTGAAGGGTGGGGTGGTATGGAGAATTCGGCCAGTTACCATGGCACAGAAAAGTATTTTATTTCTCTAACCCCTGTCCCCCTACACTTTCTCTTCCCTCTTTGCGCTTTCTTGCTCTCACCCTGGTTTAAGAGATTAACAGTGAATAAGGGAGGTACTGTTTTGCTAATTGCCAGAAAGCAATTCTGGACCCAGTTTAGATGTTATTGTTGTGCCCAAAATGACAGTAAACAGAGAGAGTCTGTCCCCTCAGCCAGTGCAGTTCACAGTACGCTCTTTGTGGCGGTTGACCAATGGTCACCATTGTCTTCCCCTCCACAAACTGCCTTATGGGGCAAATGGATGACATGGATTTCTTGGGTAGCGATGAGGGTCTATTTCACTGAAGATAAGTGAGACAGTACCGTGATCCAAAGTGCTGTGTGCAGGAATGGAATGAGAGGTGGGCTAGAGCCCATAGTTTGACTAGTGAGAAAGAATAAATGAAGGAAGGAAGAGGAAAAGGTCTTTGTTCCTTTTGTGCCTTAAGTGTGAATGGCCCACTCTATATATAACATGAATTCGGTGAGAGAACCATGTGTTCCCATGCTTTGGCATAAATAATGTTACAAAGTGCACCAGATTACTTTTACATATACAACTTGGAACAGGTGAGACAATTCATCCAAAGGCCTAGTTATTGTCAGCTGTTGTATTAGACGGGTGGGCATGAACTCCAACTTCTTTTTGTCGAAATCAAAGATCATGGATATCTGCTGCCTCAATGTCTAGGGGTAAAATCCTGGTTCTCAATGAGATTCTGTAGTGATCATCTTTATAGTGCAAAGTACTTTAAACATCTAACTGGAGTCTAAGATGCATAAAATAGAAAAACAAAAAGATTAAAAGAAAGATGAGGCGAGAAAGATTTACATATCAGATGGCATGTGTGTGTTTTTTTGTCTTATGTTATTTGTACAATTAGTTGGAGCTTGTTTCTGAATGGTCCATCTGGCCTTCATGCGCAGTCTTATCCTTTTTCAGTAACCAAAGATTGTTTGATTTGCCCCTGTTCATGGATTTTTTTTCCAATCTGAAATGCTGAAATTCTGTTATATTCTTAATATAATTAAAGATGACCTGGTGCATCTTTTTCTTCTCATAGCATTCGGTTAATAGATGAAGATATGCTTCTCTGGGTCAGAGATTATGGAACGGCAGCCTAGTTTCGCACGCAAGAGTTTTACTTGCACAAAAATGTTCTGAGGGCAGAAGGAATGGTTGGTTCAGAGCCAGTGATCCATTGATTGGTTCAGACCGATAACGAATCAGGTTGTAGAGGAGGTGGGTCCAATCAGCTAGAGGAAGCGGGACCAAAACAACTGATTTGCTGGTCCCACCACCACTACATGCTTGGACCCACCACCACTACAGTGTGATT
>JAODLD010000113.1:26261145-26273204 GCA_026781065.1 Mormyrops boulengeri
GTGTGTGTGTGTGTGTGTGTGTGTGTGTGTGTGTGTGTGTGTGTGTGTGTGTGTGTGTGTGTGTGTGTGGGGGGGGGATTAGGTCATTTTTACATTGTGGGAACCATTTGTCCCCACAAAGATCTGAGAATGCAAACGAAAAATGCCAAAGGTCTTGGATTTTGTTTTGGGCACTTATGGTTAAGGTTAGGGCTGGGTAGGGGTTAAGGTCCTCATGTTGGGATTACAGTTTTCCCCTAGAAATTAATGGTGAGTTCCCTCAAAGATATAATTATAAACCTCTATGTGTAAATGTGGCGCGTGCGTGTGCGTATGTCGCTTTTTTATGTGCTGTTGTTTTTAATCCCTGCCCTACGGTTGTTGTGAGTGCATTCACAGTGTAGGGAGAAAAGCCGGCACCATGTGCCCCAAGGCTGAAGCCGAGGTATTAATAAATGCAGCACTGCAGAAAACAGATGCTGTGCACTGTCAGAGTGCCGCCCCTTCAGGTCCCTGATACAAAGCCTGTGCTAAAATAGCTTATAAAGAGGCACTTTAACATAGGATATGCACTGTTTATTTCAGCATCACTGTCAAATCCTTCAGCAAATTAGTTGTTAGGCATACAGATCATAAATCGCATTGTAGACACAGACAGATTTCCAAAAGATCCTGGGAGATTAAATGCTTCTTATTTGACATTTTGAGGAATTTTCAGTTTTTTAAAGTTCTCACCAAACATGCATGGGGAAGGATAGATCTGCATAAATCTTCTCATTTCTCACTGGTGTCGGGCAACCTGATGTTGTGGCGAGACCTACATTTCCCCAGCCCGGCTTGTTCCTTTCTGCTTTCTCATCTGTATGCTTTCAGCAGCAAATGTATTTGCTCATACATTTGTACAGACAAGCTAGCCAATTGCCACTAACAACAGACAAACTGATTTTTTATGAATGCCAATGTGAAGATGGTCTCACTTCACACCATGTAAATCTTGTATAAATTTGCGCCCCCCCCCCCATCCCAGAGCATGAACAGGATTGTATATAAATCTGATTCTGACATGGTCTACAGTATGTCACTGATGTTTTATTCTTAAAGGTCATTTGTCTACAGTGCCCGGTTGGTACAAGTCCCCACGGATAGAGGGCTAACTCTGGGTGAATATTACTTCTGAGTGTTTTCAGTGAGGGCTTTTGGAGTGTTGCTGGTCCATATTGAGCTGTCACTTCCATTGCTGGCTGACCAAAGGTGACACTTACTGTCTGGTGGGGCTTGGAGCATATGACCATGCAGAACTGTGGCATGAGGCTGAAATAAGCTGGTGTGGGTTGGGGGGGGCTTGAATGTCTTGGGTAGCCCCAAATTCTCCCTGCTGCTGCTTGTCTTGGAGGCCTGCTGGCTTTACTCACCCTGCTACCCCTGAGCCCTGCTGCAATAAAATGGCTTCCACTCCATGATTTAAGCACCTGCAATCTCGGAGTATCAGTTGTCGGTTCAGATGGAATGGCATCAGTTAAGTTAGAGTAAGGTTAAACAAGAGAGAAGCTTTTATTCTGGAATTCTGGAGCAGTGTTTTTGAATCCAGTCCTCAGGGAGCTCCAGATAGTCCACGTTTTACTTGGAGCTAGGAGGAAGCAAAAACCTGGACCGGCTGGGGTCACCAAGGACTGGGCTAGGAAACATTGTTCTCAAGTACTGTTCCTTTTAGTAATTAATGATAATAATGGGGGTTATTTGTGGGTTGGGGTGCAGTAGTGGTTATCATCTACAACTGCAGTCCATGCATGAACTTTGTGCTCATTGAACAGGTAGTGACTTTCCTGGAACGTGTCCCATTTCGTGGACATTTAAAATGCCTTTGGTTTTTGTTGCCATGCTGAGTTTGTATTTTCAGAATACATTTGCAGTTATACTGCATTGTTTACAACATCGTCTGACCAAGGAGCATTACATTTGTAAGGAATGATAAGTAATGATAACACTTCCTTAAAATGAATGGTTTGAAACCTCGGTAATGGTTAACAGTGGGGCTGTGTAGTTTTGCCACTGTTAGTCTTAACTGCTCACACCCTGGTGTAAATTGTGAATTCTGAAGAAGTGGCCTACAGTGACATTTTACTGCCATGGGATTGGGAGGGGAGCCTTAAATCAGTGAGGGTATCATGCATTGCAATATCTTCAAAGCCTTTCTTAGAGGTTTGCAAAAACATTTATGCAAGTTTTTTTGTTGAGTAATTTTTGTGTTGTGTTTTTCTTATAGGTGCTGGTGAGTCAGGAAAGAGCACCATTGTGAAACAGATGAAGTAAGTCTGACCCCGCCTCCCCTCCCAAGCCGCTGCTGGTCACCTGAGATATAAATATAGTCATATATATTCCTCATGTATACAAGTCTCTTCTGTTTGCTCATGGGATTGTGGCCTATGCCGTCTATAAATATCAACTGCTTATCTCCAAGCAGCTTGACACACAAGTAGTCACATAAGGACAGCTACACTACTGCTTTTATCTTTCAAATACAATCAGTCCTGCTACAACACGAGTAATGCATTTCTGAAAAACCTCACGTTCACTAAAAATGCATACTAAAATACACATATCCAATGGGAAAAATAGGGTTATGGGAATGCAACTCCAAAATAATAGCACAATATCTTACACCAAACAAAATGAATTAAATAATACATAATGGTACCAGCGGTCACTAATGTGATTATACGTATTTTAAATAAATAATAACAATACATATTAACACAAAATACAAAATTATATCATAAACATCTCCTGTGGGTCTTGTATGCGGAGGGGCACCATGCAGCTGGGCATGCACACAGCACAAATACAGCGGATTACGGTATGCGGAGGGGCACCATGCGGCCGGGCATGTACATAGTACTAATACAACGGATTACGGTATGCGGAGGGGCACCATGCGGCCTGGCATGCATACAGTACTAATACAACGGATTACGGTATGCGGAGGGGCACCATGCGGCCTGGCATGCACACAGTACTAATACAACGGATTACGGTATGCGGAGGGGCACCATGCGGCCGGGCATGCACACAGTACTAATGCAACGGATTACGGTATGCGGAGGGGCACCATGCAGCCTGGCATGCACACAGTACTAATACAGCGGATTACAGTATGCAGAGGGAACTGAAGGCAACATGGCTACATATAGTCTGCGAAAAGCAACTGTAAGTGAATTGAAAAAGGTTGCTGTGTGTTTTTGTATGATGATTTGTCAGATATTTTTAGAGTATTTATATTTTTAGAAGACTTTTACCTGTGCAATGTGCAAAAAGTTTGTTTCTTTTACAGTTGAAAATCGGTTTGACCTATTCATCAAAAAAAAAAGTTCAAAAGAAGGACTTGTTGACAAATCGGACATCACTATCGTTCACTTGGATAGCTGTTTTTGTGTGCTATTAGGGTTTCCCGCTAAGGCCATATTGCGTTGAGGTTTGCATAGTGCTTTTCTCTCCAGCTGAATATCAAGCAAATGCAAATGCGATTCTGCATTGTATTGGACTTGAGAACTAATATATCAATCGTGTTAGAACATGTCTGCGATGTGATATCACAGATTGTGGCAGAACTGACTGTTTTTACCATTACTCCAGAATTGCAGGGTCCATTGATCAAAGACTGCAGCATCCCTGGCTAGTGGCTCTCTGTGCGATGCCCTGGCTCAGACAGACATCAGCATTCACAATCCAGAGCCCTACTCAGGCAGCTGTAAAGCCCTCCTTCTCTTCGCAGCTGCCAAATACCTCTCAGCCGCTACATGTGAACTCAGACTGAAATGCAATTGTTTTCAATGCATTTGTTTATGTTGCCCAGTCAGTCATGCTTTTTGTGTGATGTCGCACGAACCACTTGTTCCTGAGCTGCATCTTATTAGTACAGAGCACATGATGTTGTGGCATTGATCTGGCACCGTACACTGAGTGCGTGCAGACACACACACACACACATACACACACGGTCACGAGTGTTACATGGTAAAATATAAATATCAACATTCCTCAAAGGCAGAATTAATTATTAATGATTTGAACACGGGTCAAAGTCCCTAGGGGTTGACCTAGTTTTGTACTCTTGATAAAGGTACTTAACCTAATTTGCTTCAGTAGAAATGCGCTACTGTAATTAATGCAAAAATTCTGTATAGGTTTCTTTACACTGCAGCTTCTGTTAAGTAACCAAAAATGTCCCTTATTGGAAAAGCTCACTAAACTGACCGTAAAGCAGGAATTCAGCAATGGCACTGCAGTAGAATGTCAGTGCTTCATAACAAAGCACTCACTGTGTGAAAATGAAAGCTTTCTAAGCTTGTACTCATCTCTATAATATGAACCAAAAATGTCCAGATTGTTGTGAAATTGTGCTGTATGGTATGAGGCTCAGATTTGCCTCGTATGGCCTCAGTTGCTGTTACGTTGTGTGTTAAAAAATTAGGCATGCAAGGAAGCTTGCCAGTGGTTACAGGGTATCAGGGTGACCTCATTGAAATTAATTGTAGCCAATTTCCAGAATGACTTGCAAGGTTTTAGAATTACAAAGCAAATGTATAAAGTCCTTTGTACTTTGTCCACATGATCTGACTCAGTTGCCTCATTTGTTTTAGTCAGCTTTGGATGAGAGCATCCCACGCCTCATTTCACTGTTGAAGCATATTGAGAGAAACGGTTGCGCACCGGAATGCCTGTCTCTCTGCACTCTTGGGAGATTGTCGTCTTGCACACCATTTTCCAGTGACTCCAGCTGGCTCTATCAGTGGTCTGCTTGGTACTGCCAACTCTTATCTGTACTGCCAACTCTTATGTGTAGCCTGAATCTTGCTATCATACTTGCCAGGACCAGTCTAGCTGAAAGACCTACGACTGCTCTGGTTAGAATTCCGTATTTCTGGTAGTCAATAGACTTGAAACTTTAGTCCGGGTATTAATTGTGCTCTACTTTCAGGTAGGTGCATGTAATGTTTGTTTTTCTTTTCCCCTTCAAGGATCATCCATGAAGATGGATACTCAGAAGATGAGTGCAAACAGTACCGAGCAGTGGTGTACAGCAATACCATCCAGTCCATCATGGCCATCATTAAGGCCATGGCCAACCTGAAGATTGAATATGGGGAGCCTACTCGAGCGGTATGTGCTTTTGTGGCAATCAGAGGTGATATCAATGAACTGATCAACGCACACTAGATTATTGGCATAGATTCCCCTGTTGCAAACTGGTCTGTGGAAAGAATAAAGTCAAATGCAATATAATGCACATTAAGTATGAACTTGTCTGCTGCATTAAATTCACCTAATGCTTCAATTTATAAATGACTTTACCAGAAAGTAATAAATGCAAGTGTAGTATTTTTGTTATTCAGTTTCATATATTTTTTTAAAGAACTTGATCATTAAATTGCACACGTTCCCTAACTTATTTAATTGAAGTTGAACCAAAGCTGCCCCTGCCAACCTGGTTCCAAATGTAAGATGACAGGAGGCAGCCATGTTGACTTAATATGGGGGTGCGGGGCCCCTTATTTCTTAAGTGTGCATCATACAGTGGAAGTACAGAGCAGTAATTACCCCAAGAGAATGGGGAATTACTCACTGTGACACTTGGGGGGCAAGACGAATGGCTCCCCAAAGCCAGGTTCATTCATCTGCCCACATGCGGTAATTAAATGAATTACCTCTGTAATGCAGTATGTAGAATATCCAGATGTCATTATACATTTTTTGTTTGTTTGTTTGTTTATCAATTCATACTCCTGAACTCAACCTTGTTCAGCCCTGCAGTTTGTATTCACTTATTTGTATAAATGTCTTCCTGAGGTTTCTGTTACCTTTGGTCAGCAAATTTTGCATATTCTGCGTTACAGAACAGCAAGCCTGACCAGTCCACTAATATGATTTGGTTTGAGAGCATTTTGCATGTCATTGTTACATGCACCAGTGTTTTTGGTAGCAGAACTGCCTATGTTTCAAGAAGGGGATTGCCGAGACTCCCATGATGCACTGGGAAATGGTTTTTTGATAGGCATTTTTTTTAGCACACAGAGTGAAGTAAATGAATTTTGTGTCACACATGATTTAGAAGTAGCTGAGAGCATTGCTGCCGAATAATATTTTACTATTATTTTTGAATGGTTAGAATTTGTTTGTTTGTGTGCGTGTGCGCGCGTGCATATGTATATAATGCCTTTTATGAGATTATAAGAATATGAGATGCAAGCAGAGAGAATTAGGCAGCATACGTACCTCTGATACCTCTGATATGATTGATAGAATTATTTCATTCTTTTCCAGCTGGCAGAACACATTTCACAAAGATTTCTTTGGCAGAATCTTGAATTCATGCCCAGTCTAAATGATAAACTAGGTAACCTTCCTCAAAATTGTTTCTCAGGCGTTTGAGAAGTAAAATGTGTATTTATTTTTTTAATAAACTTAAACGCAGTCATAAAACTACAATGGTGGCAGTTTTTGTAGTTTTTGTAGTCCTGCCCTTGGTTATTGACTCATCGCCCTAAATGAAGAAGTGGTGGAGCCAAGAATTCATCTAGCTTCTTGCACTGTTTTATTTTCACTTCTTTTAGTTTGCCACAGGGAAAAAATTTGGTTGCACAGATGCATGCTAAAACCTCCCAAGGAGTGAAAATCCCCAAAAGAAATGATCTTCAACAAGCACTCCTGTGTTTGTGGTGGGCTGGCTTCTGGCTGCCCTGGCTGTATTACATTAGTTAATCATTTCAGAAGTCTGGCAGTTATCTGCTTATTTACCTCCAAGCAGCTGCTACCTCTGATGCCCTGCAGCTTTGAGAATTGGGTCTGAGATGCTTTTCCATCCCACCGTCAGAGCATTCAGCGCTTCTTTTTTATCTGCCTTTGTGTCTCTCAGCTATTACCTTGTATACAAATAGGTTTCATCACCCTGTAGCTTTGACTTCCATTTGTAGATGTGTAGTAATGGTGCATTCCATTTGTAGATGTGTAGTAATGGTGCATTCCATTTGAACTGGAAAGTCGGAATCTCTTAGTTGGAGATTTCAATTGGAACGCCTCCTGAAGTCGGAATTCCAATTCGGAAAGTTGCAGGAACCTCTGCACCCCTAAACTCACAATTCAAGATGGCTGCATCCTTCGTCAACAGAAGTGAAAGCTGTAGTTTTATACTGTTTATTAGCACATATTTGTGTCTCATTAAATCAGTCGTACACACAGTACTGTCCAACCGCTATCTGTGGACATGTTGCTACGCTGTTTGTATGCGCAAAATACCGCGAAATGCGTTGTCATCAACTGGTATCGCTAACAATGGCTAACAATGAACCTGGCTAGAACTGGTATCGCTAAATGGCTTTCCATCTTGATGTACTGGAACTTGGTTAACTCAGGTTATTCCCAGCTCCATCTTCCGACCCCTAAGGTAAACAAAACGCAACATAATCTGTCTATTCACTATTAACCTGGTCTGTTGTGATTTAAGATGGCTGCCAAATCCCAGCACTGCCTGTCACTCAAGTGGTTTATCTCCACGATAATTAAATTGTAACATGATACTCCAGATGTGAGGACTTGCTTATTCTGTTTGACATACTCTTATTGGTTCCTGCATAAGGTATAGGATGATGCTACATTTCATTGTTAGTGCTTAATTATCACTACTTAATTATCATTATGACTGAAATTCACATCATTAAATAGGAAGGGCTGTTATTGACATAATGTTTGTGGCAGAGAAGGCAGGTCACAGACCTTAACAGCACCATCCTCTACCGCTGTTAATGTATCTTGCGACTGTGATTAGGGGATTGTGGTGTGCAGGAGAATTGGTGTTCTCCTGCACTTCTAACTTGGAGAAGGCATAGTCTAAACACCTTAAACCCTGGTTAAGGGACCTGTTGCTGAATGGTGCGCCTGCTATGTAACGTGGAAGCAGCCTGATCCCAGCAGTGTTTCCAGAAGGAGCCTGGTCGCTCAGCAGAGGATTGATGTTTCATACAGTGGTGGTCAAGGCACCATGGCACTAACTAGCAATTGGGTTATCTGGGGCTGCCATATGTCAGCCCCGCATGGGTCCTCATGCCGTGGCTCGTGCCAGGCCTCGCCACCCTCTCTCTGCCGCCCCCAACACCCCCCCCCCCCCTCTGCAGTTCTGGCTCCTGCGATGGTTGCTGGCTCTGCTAGCCAGGAAAACAGAAGGGTTTGTCTCATAGTACCCTGGCATCGAGTCTTAGCACAAGAAGTCCTGAGCACGGGACATCTGACCTCCACTGAATAATTTCTTCCGAAGAACGGTGCTTGATTTTTTTTTCGCGGTGCATTAAACTGGAATAGGAGCTCCAAAATGGCATGGCCACCTGCTCCTGCGATACAGGCAGCCTGGAAATTCACTAGCTGTGTCTGAGTGATAAGCTCTTTGTCAGACCCCCTGCAATTTCCTTAAAACCTCGTCAATTGTTCTTGTGTCTGATAAGCCATCGTTACCCAGAGGAGAGCTAATTTCTGCTGAGTTCTCTCCAGTTCACTGCCTCATACTTGTTTCTTTGCACAGCAGAGGGCAGTTATATTATAAAATATTAACCTTTTTGTAAAGAAGAACCAGATTGGGTTTTCATTCTTTATATCGTTTTCAAGATTTTCTTCCTCTGTTCTGCATTAGGATACTTCTGCTATATATTTAAAAATATTCCTATACCTTCTATTAATAAATATATTTAAGATTTCTTTGTACACAATGAATAAGGAATTTCTATAACCTGTTATGGGGTAATATTAATGGCAAAAGTAGCTGAATTTTAAATAATACTAAAATAACTGTTGTGTCTATTAAACATTTGCTTACTTGTATTTTCAAGTTTAGTTAAGTTTATCTTTTAAAATTGAACATAAATTTTATCCCCTATAAGTTATGGAAGCACACAATATGTAATCTTGTATATTTTAATGTGTTCATCCATTTGAAGTTGTATAGTTTAGTTTAATTTCAAAATATATGCAACCAGGGGCCTATTTAAGGAGATTAATTACAGGCACTTTTTGGACTATTTACTTGCTTGACATGCTTGGACCTCACATACCTGTGGTTATGGAATGTTTTGTTGTGAATAATGAATGAGCACAGATATATTTTTAAAATTGTACCTTTGGCAAACTCTCCTCTATGTAACTTACATTTCGTCTTACATTAAGATATGATCACCTGCATTCATGTTTGAGTTTACCTGTGCCATGATTCTGTTTTGCTGCTCACTGGCCTTGTTTATGGAGTTTTTATGTGGAGTATGAAGCTCTGACCTGCTCTATGGCCGCCCTCATTCTTTCTCACTGCAGGATGACGCCCGCCAGCTGTTTGCTCTGTCCGCTACAGCTGAAGAGCAGGGCGTGCTTCCGGACGACCTGTCCAACGTGATCCGCCGTCTGTGGGCAGACAGTGGGGTACAGAGCTGCTTCACGCGCTCCAGAGAGTACCAGCTCAATGACTCCGCTGCATAGTGAGTGGAAATGTTAAGCGCTAATCATTTGTCTTTTGCTGTTGGTGCTTGGTGAATGATATTGGCATTTTATTGCACAAATCGCTGACTAGTCCTCTCCATGGGTAAATCAAATGAATTGACATCAAGAGGGTTATCTTTCCAATGCCTATGAGCACAATCATTTATTCCTTTTGACAGGAGATGCACTGTCGTGTTGAAGCTACAGCACAGCTAGTCAGTCAATGGAAAGGTTAATCAGTCTGCTTACATGCAATGTATCTTTGGACAGCATATGGATTCTCTAGTTAATAGTGTCTTAAGAAAACATCTTCTATTGTCTGGTAATGAATAAGAAATACATTTAATTTGTTTTACATATCTACTGCCTCCGTCCTATGGCCTCTTCCAGATATTGGTGCCTGAAACTGCAACAATAAACACAGGATGTTGGTTGAATATACACGAGCTTTAAATGATTCATTTGCCTCACAAACTGGACAAAACAGGGGCTTTTTGTTGACTGAGGATCCTCTCTGAGGCAAACGCAGAGATGCTTTGTGGCTTGCGGTTGACTGCATCATATATAGATGTGGCAGCTCAGTGAGGATCAGGGCAGGAGGCTGCAGGCAGCCGGCTTTTTCCGGAAGCTCGATGGAAACGGTTCATTGGGGTTGTGCTTACACAGATGCAACAACCTCTTGTAATGTAAATGGGGAAAGAAAAAAAAACTGAGTACCTGGCTGAAGTTATTTCTCCTTGTTATGGCCATTTTTCACTGAAACCCAGAAATCTGTTCAAAGCTGGGAGCCAATAACTTTGTGCCAGTTACCTTCATTTTTCTTGGGTTTTGCTTAATAAAAACTTTGCCTCTGGGCTACAAAGGGTACTTTAGAATTGATGGGCCTGCAGCTGGTTAATATAGTTTCACAAATAAAGCAGGTTATGCTTTTTTAAGTTTAATCAGAAATTTTTAATACTCCCTCCAATTAGGCCATTAGGCTCACTGACAGCTGGAGCTGAAGAGGCTGTCGACTCACCCTTCGATATCGGCTCTAACTGTCTAACAAGAGGCCAGATTCCAGCTCACTATCACTCTGGGTGTAGTGAAGAAACAATGCGCTGGCAGCAGCTGTTTAACAATCACTCACATGCTAATAATTATGTCTTTGGCTAGCCTGCTGTGGTATTTATTTCTGAACATTGGTGAGAGAAATAAACTGTTGATTATCCATTCAAGAAAATGTTTTTTTTTGGGAGAATAGAATATAACAATGTAAAGATATAAAACTGCATTAACCTTTGTTGATGACTTTTACAATGTACATTAATAATAATAATAATAATAATAATAATAATAATAATAATAATAATAGATACTTTATTGATCCCCATGGGGAAATTCTCTTTTTACACCTCCCTCAACTTGCTCTTTGTAGAGTAAGTTGTCTGTGAAGGGCTGCCACCTGTAGCAGTACCCAGGGAGCTGGGGGTTAAGGGTCTTGCTCAAGGACCTGCAGACATGCTGAGGCTGGGTTTGAACCGGTGACCTTCTGATTACAGGCACACAGGCTTATATACATATACATATATCACTATATATGTGGGGGTGTGTGTGTGTATGTGTGTCTGCAAATACATGTGTATATAGACTAGGGCTGTCAAATGCGATAATAGCGCGTCAACGGGAATTCATTATAACGTGACTAATTTTTTGATGCCATTAACGCCTGTTGAGTCAGATGGCAGCTCAGGAAAAATAATGAACAAAGAAAAAGGTATTTTGAATGGCAGGTTCAGCTTCAAAACTCTGTCAGATGGGTACAGGGACAAGACCAAAGTTATTTGCAGTTACTGTCGATGTGAAATGAGTCACCACCGAAGTACATCTAGTCTTAAATACCATATCAGGCTGCGGCTCTTCTCAGAACACATTCGCATGTCGTAGCATATTATGATGATACTTTCATAAATATAAATACGTTATTTTCTGGGTTAATATTATTTTTCATTTAGGAATTTCTTCAGCTATATGTGAATGAGGCGGTCCGTCGCGTGCTTCTGTGATGTCTTAGCTGCATAATTTACATCTTCCTCAAAGTCATCTTCTACGATTGTATGTCTCTGGTCAAATGGTATGCTTTTTCTTCAGTGTCCAAGATTGGATGTAGGCTTATTAAGTTTATTGGGATTCCTAATTCTTTCATATACTTTTCATAGTAAATCGTCACTGTGCCTTCCCAGATCTTTGAGAGTGAAGGGCAGACAACTGCAGAGTCAAACGAACTTGGGTGATGGTGAAGACTATCGCTACAGAACCGAACAATATACAATATAGTGATATTAGTCACGTTTGCGCTGTTATGCGTCCGAGTGAACCCCCCCCCGGAATTATTTCTTTATTTCTTGTAAGTACTTGAAGCTTTGTTTTTGTGTTAAATGCATATATACCGATATTGCATTTAAAATTGTATCTTAAACCCTCTTCTCTATCCATTGGGGCTCTTTGTAAATCTTTGGTCAGACATTTAGGATAAAATGGCTTTTTGCTTTAAAAAGGTTGCCGACCTCTGATCTATACTTAGTTATATGACT
>JAODLD010000113.1:26273304-26287404 GCA_026781065.1 Mormyrops boulengeri
AATGGTAAATGTTGAATGTTGAATAAATTCATGATTTAATTTGCGATTAATTTGTGATTAACTATGGACAGTTGTGCAAATAATCACGATTAAATATTTGAATCTATTGACAGCCCTAATATATATACACGCATACATATAAACATATATAAAAAGTTTGTGTGTGTATTACTGAATTTTGAACTTGTAGTTGTATCGGCAATTCATCTGGTAGGTGAAGTTACATTACTTATTTCCCTGATGCTTTTCTCCAAAGCAACCTACAGTACGGGGAAGGGTTACAGTTTATGTGCGTTCCCTGGGATTTGAACCCACAACCTTTGCATTATTAGCACAATGCTCTACTTGTTAAAGTGAATTCCCCAATCAGTGTTTTATATCTTACTCTTCAGATACAATTATTTAATCGAATCACTGATCACCGGCCATTTATTTACTCTATCTTCACACCAGAAGACCAATGAATCTCTCTGTCATGAGCTGAGAGATGGAGACGAGTCAGAGGACTGAGTGAAAGCCCCTGAGCAACTGCTTTCTTGGGGCTTGAGGAATGGGCAGTCTGATCCCCATGGAGACTGCAGTTCCAGCCCAAAACAAATGGGGGGTGGGAAGGAAAGCTACTCCGGGCAGGAGCATCATGGCCGGTCCATATGAGGGCTTTCAAGAAGCACCAAGGGTGTCTGTCAGAAGTTGGTGGTCATCCTCTGCAGACTCTGGGAGAAGCTTGTGACTCTGTGATTCTGTACTCCCTCTGTCTCTTCTCCTCGGTCTACCTTTATTGTGGCATGTGTGTGTCTGCCAGCGCTGGCTGCTCCTCCTCGTTGGTTGCCATCTGTGTAGTTAACATTGCTCCCACAGTGCACCTGGATCAGTGCTTTCTAGGAGCTCTGTGATGGCACCCCTGTCGAGGTGACTGTGGCATCACACCTGTCAGCTAGTCAGATGTAGTTGTGTCTTTTGGCCTAAAATGTGTAGTTGAACTTGTGTGTAAGCCGTGTATATCGGGTGATAATATTCTTGTTGCATTTTTCTTCCCTGCCAGCTACTTGAATGACCTGGAGCGGATAGCCAGGCCTGACTACATCCCCACACAGCAGGATGTGCTTCGGACGAGAGTTAAGACTACTGGCATTGTGGAGACCCACTTCACCTTCAAAGATCTACACTTCAAGTTAGTTGGCCAGTTTACCGTCTCCCTCAGTCTCTAGACATCACTCACTCGCTCTGCATGTTTGTGCATGTCTGATGCACAGTCAAGGCTGGGTTCCTAATCTTTTCTGCCAACCACCATTTATCGTTCACTCAGTGTTTTATCAGCACTGAGGTCAGCACTGGTCCTTCCATCTTAATCCCAGCCTTAGTTTTTCAGTTTTCTGCAATGTGACTTGCTCAAAGGGGCAACTAGTCCAGATGTCATACAGTTGCTCATAAGTAGCAGACAAACATCTGCAGCTGAACTCCTATTTTCATCTGGAAGGGTTATTGAACTGCGGACCATGAGGTAATCTGCAGCAGTGATCTGCATGAGTATCTGTCAGATTTTCTTAAGACTCCATTGTGGGTTTTCTAAAATCTTGTGGTGTAGTTTAAAGTTCAAACTATTATAACACCGGCTTATAGCTTTCCTTACCATTTTTTTAAAATTAGAATCTCAGTGAACTAATTAAAGCCTTGTTCCTTCAAAGATCTCCAGATGTGATTAGTGCAAAATATGCCATTCTCTTTTCAATAGATCAGTAAAATTAAGCATCAAAGAGTAAAATAGATAGCTTTATGAGAGCCAACAAATTTGCCATCATTGGCATATAAAATTAATATTATGATATATTTGGCTCCACCAAACCCCGTGAATGCAGCAACTGTCAATGGGCACAAGTTTCAACATTTTCCTGGGATCACACAGAAATCCATCCATCCAGACAGAAAAAAGAAAATGACTCCATAAAAGGCCTTTGTTTTGTCAGTGTGAATCACTTTCACCAACAATTTGTCAGCCTTGAGACAATTCATTGAGAAAGGTGGGGATTTATTGTAGCAAACCGATAGCAGATCTATTGGAATGTGTTGTTCTCTGCAGACATTAGTTCCAGAGACTGAGCTACTGTATCTTTCATTAGAAGCCATGTGTTGCATGCTTGTTTGTATGGGAGGGTATTTTATTTGCTCAAAAAATCTTGGAGCCACTTTACTTACAGGCTGTCAATGTGTGGTTATCCATCTGCCCTACTTGTTTGCATAGACAGTCACTTTTTGTCCTGATTTCATCTGACAAGGAAACACAAGTCGTTTCTCATTTACCTGCTACGGCAGGTAAATTGAAGTAGCTGTCAACGAGCCTGGCGACTCTATTTCCATTTCACGCGCCACTTGCTGTCGTCCTTTTGCGCTGCCCCCTTGAATTTGTCGATTCTTCATTTTGGATTGAAGGAAACTGAATAATAATGTGTCTAAGAAGGATCCTGACAGATGCAATGAATGGGAAAAGAGTTTGGGAATTTGAAGAGTGGGGCTTTTTTGTCCAATTATATCATAGGCTTTGGAATGTTTAGAAACTAGTATGTTACCAGTGATTTGCAGCTTGAGTTTCCAGTGAATGGCAGAGGGTTGTAAAAGCCACTGTATCAGGTGATGTATGGAGCATGGCATTAGGGCAGCTGCGAAAACGTTCCCTACTCTGACTAATGCCAGACATGCAGACTGGCATTTTATCTGCTTGGCACATGCAAGCCGTGTACAAGGGCAACTCTGAACAATATTCCTCTGTGACACAGACTGTTTATTCCCTTTATACCAGATGTCTGTCGTTTTAAATATATAAATAATACAGAAGCATTTGACGTCAAAACTGTCTTTCCGCATTTTCATGCTTCTTACTGTCCAACTGCAACCATGACAACGGTAACACAACCATTAAACCATGACAAGGTCTGTGTTGGCAGTGCTGCACTTACATTGAGATAACTGGTCACTGGCCAGCGGTGAGAGGCTGGATTGTAGGTATATTATTATTTTGGACATTTTCAAATTGCCTGTCTAGTTGAGATTTTCAGGGTTTTAATGTCTTAGGTTTGCCATGTCCAGTTGAAGTGTAATGGCCATCTGAATGAAAAAGAATTAAGTAAAACTGAAGTGGAACCAGGGTGTTGGCAGCATTTACTGCTCTGAGTAACATCAATTTCGCCAGGAGGCTTTCTTCAGCGGGAGATAAGCTTCATCCAAGACATTGAAAGGCACGCTGGCAGGTGTCTCCTGTATTATCCTCTGGAAGAAGTCCTATTTTTGGACAATATGTGAGGGGCTCCTTTTTAGCTTCCCAGCATCCTGTAACTGCACTGGCTTTTCTGCAATGGGCTTCTGTCACAGCTGAGGATCTATAATGGATCTGTTTGTTCTGCTTCAATCTCTGAGCGTCCTCATGAAATTTTAATACGCAAGTGTCTATTGAATGTGGCTCAACCTCAATCTTCCTTTCCTCCACTCCTTGCTTTCAGTCTTCCCCTCTCATTTTATGTGTGCATTTTTTTCCCCTGCGGTATTTTCTGTTTGGGTTACACTCTAGCAGAAAAAGCAACACACACATCCACAAATTGCTTGCAATAAAGATATGCTTGTTAAAGTCTTCCTACCTGCCTTCTCGAAATAACACGTAACTTTCTTCTGTTCCACTATGAGTTTTTAATTACTGTTTCATGAATGCTTTATCTTTCTGCTTTATTGTTCCTGTTGATGCTGTTTTAAGCGTCAAAAAAAAAAAAAAAAAAAGATTTCTGCTTCTTGCGCAAAAGGTACTACAGAAAAACTTGATGGTACCCTGTCTCTTGGCACAGACAAATATTTGCCCTTGTGGCTGCACATGCAACACTAAAGTTCTACCGAAACTCAAAATTGTTCTTCCAGGAGAGCAAAACGAAGCAGGATGCTAAAATGTGCCAACTAAAAAAAAAAGTCATAAAATCACCTCAGTATTGAGAAAGCCGTTTCCTCCCATCCCTGATGCCCTATCCTTACAGGATGTTTGACGTGGGTGGCCAGCGCTCTGAGAGGAAGAAGTGGATCCACTGCTTCGAGGGTGTGACAGCCATCATTTTCTGTGTGGCACTCAGTGCTTATGACCTGGTTCTTGCTGAGGATGAGGAGATGGTAATAACTGCCAGACCTTTTTCTATCTACACTAAATAATTACATCCATGCCACCCTGTACAGAACTGCCCCACCATTTTGACTGTCATAAATGACTCCTAGTTCTGCTTTAAATGTAATATGCAGATTCTCCACAGTGAAATAACTGCAACCTCTCTTTAATCACACAGGGTTTGTTTGACTTAATATTTCCACTCTAGTTATTAATATATGACTCATGCACTGTTAGCACAGCTTGCCATTTCTAAGTGTAAAATTACAAGAATATTTCAAAGATGACTAAATGCTTATTTACTCAAATTTTAGCTTATTTTTCACTGTAGTCAGATAATACATATTAGCAAGCAGTTATTTTATAAAAAATTCTCCTAAAACATGTATACTGGAAATTTGTTTGTACTGTAAATTATATAAATATAAATATTATATTATATTATATTATATAAATGAATAGTGCCTACTAATGGTGAAATGTGGAAATACCTTCATTCTGGCCATTGTGTTTGTGTTTACAATTTATCTTCACCTCCCCTACTCCCTCAATCTAGAACCGTATGCACGAGAGCATGAAACTCTTTGACAGCATCTGCAACAACAAATGGTTCACAGAGACATCCATCATCCTCTTCCTCAACAAGAAGGACCTATTTGAGGAAAAGATCACCCGTAGTCCACTGACCATCTGCTTCCCAGAGTACTCAGGTACTGGAGGAGGAATCTAAATCATTTTGTTTGTAGTTGCAGCTTCATTCATAGAAGCATTATCTTATTAGATATGCAAAAAGACAGAATGAAAATTGGTATTTAAGGACTTGAGTTTGTAAAACACATTCAATTTGTACTGTATAGGACTTTCTCATCAAACACAAATATTACCAGCATGGTATTTACAAATTTATACAATGATCTAGTATAATATGTATTCTGAGAAGTCGTTCCCTAATTTTCTTAATTATTTTGGTTCCCTTTTATTACATTCGTGTTGTGAGGTCAGTAGCAGATTAGCTTCATATGCTGAATGTGTAGAGGACACCACCTTCCTAAATGTCTCATTGCACAAGACTCATTTAATTTCGGGCACTTTGGGCTAAACAAAGTCCCATGCAGCTCTCTTGCATTTATCTTGAATGTTTTTGGATATTACCAGTTTGTTTCAGATACAAAATCAAAGGTTCAGGGTTTTGTGTTTGTAATATAATCCATACCTAAATTTATTGAATGAAAATTTGCCATGATTTTGCCATGTTTTCCCACTTTACACTGTGTTGCAGTTTTCTTTCCGGATAGTTTGTTGTACCCAAATAAAACTTTTGGTTTATTTAATTAACCTTTTAATGGGGGAAGTTTAGGTAGTCATGTTAAAGTTGTGTTTCTAGGTGCTGTTCGGATCATGTTTCATCCAACAGGTTTACTCCTGTCTTCTAGGGGCCAACAAATACGATGAAGCTGCCAGCTACATCCAGACCAAGTTTGAAGACCTAAACAAGAAGAAAGACACCAAGGAGATCTACACCCACTTCACCTGTGCTACTGACACCAAGAATGTGCAGTTTGTCTTTGATGCTGTTACTGATGTGATTATCAAGAACAACCTGAAGGACTGTGGCCTCTTCTAGAGTGAGTATAGACAAGGTGCTCGTGCAAGCAGGCACACTCGCACTAAACAAAATGCCTTAAAAAGAAACGGGAAGGAGCTTTTGGTAAATCCCTTTGTTGTAAAGTCTGTGTACTAATATCATTAGTCAAAATGTTTAAAAATGTCAAATTGCTGAACTAAAAATGCAGTATGCCACAAGCACCATTGTATTTGAGGAAACACTCATCAGCATTTACAACTGAAGGACTAAAGTAAAAGGAACACTAATAGCATTGGACACCACACACACACACACACACACACACACACACACACACACACACACCCCATACACGGCCAATACTGCCCTTTACTTTCAGACAAGAGACACTGATCACTCACCTTCAGGACTAAGAGAGCCTTGTCAAGTTTTGTACCTGCCTCCATTAGACTTGTAAATGGTTGAACACCATTCTTTTATTTTTATTTTAACACTGCTATTTTTAGGTTCTTTATTTATTGCTTATTCACAGTGTATTATTTATTGTGCTATTTATTGTACTTTGCAAGCTGCACGTACCACTGCTAATTGCTCCATGTGGTATGGTATATGTGCTATGTGTGTGGGTGACCAAAATTCACATATGAGTTTCCTAACGGAAAAATGAAGTTTATTGAATTAAATTGAATTTGCCCACCATAGTGATAATGAAAGAGTACTTCTTGTCTGACTGATATACTTTTACTTAGTTTTGTTACAATTCAAACAGAACAGACTGGTTGGCAGGAACCAAAGGCAACTTGTTTGCTACTCAGTTACTACAGAGGTGTACCTTAAATTAATATGAAATGTAGCTTAGCTAAGTTACATTCATACATACATTCGATTTTTCTGTCCAAATACTACCACACCTTTACTTGCCACAACAGTATCCATCATCTTATCATTCCTGATTAGGAACAGCTGACTGCTTAACTTACCGCGTCAGTCGTTAGATTTCATCTTCAGCAGGATGCTCCTTTGTAACAAAACCACATGTTACAGAGGATGTGTACTCCATACACCAAAACATGCCTCTGGGGTGATTACATTGTTTGTAATCTACTTGAAGACTTAATCTTAAATAAAGAACTATTTGTGGATTTTTATGCATATCATAACGCCAACAAAAAATCAATATCAAACTGACCTTAAAAAGGCAGGTCTCCACACTCAACTACGGAAACACTTCCAGAAATGTATATTGGGTATGAACATGATTGTTTACCTGGTGCAGTTGGCAGTTACCATTGTCCAGTAAGTTGAAAAGCGGAGTACAAATTTATACAGTCCAATTACGCACTAACCTGCCTCCAAGTTAATGGAGGGGTTAACTGGGTATAATGAATACTGCTCATTGCAGAGTCATGGGAGTTTGATTAATATACTCTTACAGGATATTGAATTTCTCTTTCTCTCTCCTAGGACACATTTCATATGAGCAGAAGGGAGATTCGACACACCATGACTGCACTGGTCAACGATTCCTATGTTCACGTGCTTTTTCATTTTTTTTTTTTCTTTTTTTCATTTTAATAAAACAGACTGAGCGCCTGAAAGCATAGTCAGATGTCAACAATCACCGATTCCCCGAATATTGAATTTTTCTCTTCCCGTGTTGTCATTTTTTGTTTTGTTTTTTTTTTTCTTGTATGTTGAATATTTAATTTTAAAGGGGATTCATATTATTATTGACAAATTTGTTTCGTCTTGTTCCATACTGCAGCAGTTCACTGGTTTTCTTTTTCGTTTTTTGTTTTTTTAAATTAACAGAGGCAAAAAGTACTTTTTATATATATATAAATGCATTTGCTTTACTTCAAGATCGAAATTTATGAAAAATTTAATTGCATAAAATTTATTTTTAAGACAACTGTGGGCATCCATTAAAATTAGACAAATACAAATAAAGTGCTTTATATTGTTTACACAAAGTCCAGATTGTTAGCTGAACTGCATATTGTACTGCATGTCTAATGATAGCTGACTGTATTAGCTCTGTAATGGCACAAAATATAACATTCCTCCAGAAAAATAATAAAACTACAAAAAGAATCTTCACACCAGGGAAAAGAGATTTTAACAGATATTTAAAATATATGTGTACCTAATTTTCCTTTTTATTGTTCAATATAATGTCTTTGGCAGTATGTTTTGTGCCTTCCGTTTACATCTTACATAGGTTTGTTTTATGAGTAGAGCTGACTTAATTCACCTTCAGCCGTCGTCTTTGATCTGTTTACATCTTAGCTTTTTATCAGTAGAGTTGTCTTAATTCACATTTGGTCCATTTCTTTCTTCTGTGTTCTTCACATGACTGAAAAAACATGCTAAAATAGTAATTAAGAGACACAATCTAACAAAAGTGTCTTTTGGTAAAACTTAATGATTTTAATTTAAATAAAGCTGTGTCACTAGCCAGGTCTTGTTTGGTTATTTAACTTATATTTTATTTAATTTTTTTAACATCACTTGACAAGAAATGATATTAAGGGACTACCCAAAGCATTCTGGCTTGGGTTGGCATGCACTAATGCATAATTAAAATAAGATCTATTCATTGCAGCTGATTTTATTTGGATAAGGGGAGTATTAGCTGAGTACTAGTTTAATTTCAAGAATGGTTAACTCATAATGGATCATAGCGCATTATGGATATCACAGTTTTTATCAGATTTTGTAATAGTATACCAACTCTCTGGGTTTGACTTAACTGCTTTACCACTTTAAGTGGTATTTTGCCATTTCACTTATCTTATTGTAGTTACCCGCTCATACAACTAAACATTATACTTGTTCTGGCTGCACAACTTGCTTATGGGCACAAAAATAGGGTCCAGCTTTGAGTTTCTGTACTGTCTTTATGCACCATGACGCCTACATCCACCTTTAATAATGCAGGAATCCTGTGAATGACATCATTATTCTACATGAACTTCATAAACATTGGTTATAGTTGGCGTTCCCCTCCTTCGTAGCTTAAATTACATTTTTCCTAATTTTGTGCTACCAAGTAATTTCCTTAAGACACAATTGTTTGGGAAGGGGGGGGAGATTACAAAATATTTTAATATACGGTACCGGTCAAGGGTCTAAACACACCTACTGAAAATCATTTGTTTTTCAATACACGAATGACCCTAAGAACACCTTGAGGTTATGTAATGCTATATATTATCTCATGAACAAGGAGGGGGTCGGAGTGCTGTGACAGATGACCTGGTCACCACAAACCATAAACCTTATAGAGCTGGTTTTCTTAGGGGTTGGACTGAAGAGTATAACCATGGCAGCCAACTTGTGCCCAGAACTTGTAGAAACTCCTTCAGGACTATTGGAGAAGCGTTCCAGGTGGCTACATCGGGAAAGTGGTTAAAAGTATGCCAAGAGTCTGCAATGCTATCATCGAAAATTTGAGAAAATGTTGAGTTGTTCCACTCTCCTCTCTGTCATTGCAATATTTGATATATATTACTTCATTGCCTCAAGGCCTTTTACTATAAGATGAATAACAGCTGAAATAGAGACAAATGCATTAAAAGCAAGTGTATCCAGACTTTTGACTGGTACCGTATATGATGCTTCTCTGATCACATAGATCACTGATCACTGAATGGGATTTGTCTCTTCTCACAGTGAAGACGGCAATAAGTGACCATGATTTATTACTTCACATCTTTAGCTGGATAGGAGTTTATAAATCTGAGAAATCCCATAATACTCATTCTGGTCTTCAGCATTCCTTGCTCAGTAAATACTCATTCTTATGACTTACATGGCTGCTATAAAATAAAGTATTAAAATACAGGGGCTGCTTTGATAGAGATGGAGAAAGAAGCACTTTTTAAAATGTGAACTTGCTACACTTGAGTCTTTTATGCTATATAGACCGATCAGCCATAACATTAGAAGACTCCTGCCTAATATTGTGTAGGTTCCCCTTGTGCCCTCAAGACAGCTGTGACCGGTCTAGGCATGGACTCCATAAAACCTCTGAAGGTGTCCTGTGGTATCTGGCACCAAGACACTAGCAGCAGATCCTTTAAGTCCTGTAAGCTGCAAGGTGGGGCCTCCATGGTTTGGACTTGTTTGTCCAGCACATCCCACAGATGCTCGATCAGTCTGAGATTTGGAGAATTTGGTGACCAAATCAACACCCTGAACCATTTTTCATGTTCATTAATCCATTCCTGAACAATTCTTGCAATTTGGCAGGGCGCATTATCCTGCTGAAAGGAATCACAGCCACTAGGGAATACAGTTGCCATGCCGGGGTGTACTTGGTCGGCGTCACTGTTTAGGTAGGTGGTATGTGTCAAAGTAGCCTCAACATGAATGCCAGGACCCAAGGTTTCCCAGTGGAATGTTTGCCAAACCAACACACTGCCTGTCGGCTTGCCCTCTTCCCATAATGCATCCTGGTGCCATCTCTTCCCTGGGTAAATGACGCACATGCACCTGCCCATCCACATGATGTAACAGAAAACATGACTCTTCAAACCAGGCCACTTACTTCCATTACTCAGTGTTCCAGTTCTGACACTGATGTGCCCACTTTTGTATGGGCATTCGGACCAGTCTGCGGCTACACAGCCCCATACGCAGTAAGCTGCAATGCACTGTGTGTTCTGACGCCTTTCTATCATAACCAGCATTACCATTTTCAGCAATTAATGCTACAGTAGCTCAACTGTGGGACAGGACCAGGCAGGCTTGCCTTTGTTCCCCACACACATTAACCTCCAGTGTTGTTGGTTTGAGTCCCGAAACCCAGTTCTGCCTGGAGTTATTGTCCCTGTCTTCACGTGGGCTTCCTCTTGCAGTCCAACACCTGCCAGAACTAGTCTGGACTGTTACCACATCCCATCCACTATCTTACAACCACTTCTACTGGGCTAAATTATTAATGGGGCACTGTGTTGTTCAGTGAGACGGGGCACTGTGCCAGTGATAGGAGGGTTGCTTGTTCAAATCCCAGGGTCAGCAAAGTGATTTCACTTTTGGATCTTTGAGGAAGGCCTTTAGCCCCCAATTGCTCCAGACCACCTGATGCTCTGGGTAAAAGCATAAGAACATAAGAAATTTACAAACGAGAGGAGGCCATTCGGCCCATCAAGCTCTTTTGGGGAGAACTTAACTAATAGCTCATAGTTGATAAGATCTTATCTAGCTCTGATTTAAAGGATCCCAGAGTTTTAGCTTGCACTACTTGAACAGGAAGACTATTCCATACTCTAACTACACGCTGTGTAAAGAAGTGTTTTCTCAAATACAAATTCAGCTCAGCTAACCTCTCCTCATAAGACATTCCTCTAAGACCAGGAATCATTCTTGTAGCCCTACGTTGCATCCTTTCCAGGGCAGCAATGTCCTTCTTAAGGTCCTTTTTAAGGTCCCTTTTGAGGTCCCTTTTAAGGTCCTTCTTAAGGTCCCTTTTAAGGTCCTTTTTAAGGTCCTTCTTAAGGTCCCTTTTAAGGTCCCTTTTGAGGTCCTTTTTAAGGTCCTTTTTAAGGTCCTTCTTAAGGTCCCTTTTAAGGTCCCTTTTGAGGTCCCTTTTAAGGTCCTTTTTAAGGTCCTTTTTAAGGTCCTTCTTAAGGTCCCTTTTAAGGTCCTTCTTAAGGTCCCTTTTAAGGTCCCTTTTGAGGTCCCTTTTAAGGTCCTTTTTAAGGTCCTTCTTAAGGTCCCTTTTAAGGTCCTTCTTAAGGTCCCTTTTAAGGTCCCTTTTAAGGTGTTGTGCATCTGCTGCACAATAAATGCAAATGAACATACAGGGGACCCACGTAAGATTTGATATTTTCCAGCAGTAGTTTGTTTAGTATTTCTGCCCAACAGTGAAGTGTTACTGCAAGAAGTGGTGTGGAGTTGAAAACATTATGTTGACGTTGTGCTCTTGGAGTTGTCAAATTGTCTGCAGGTGTGAATGAGTGAGTAAATATTGCGATGTCCTGTGATGGGTTGGTGCCGAGTCCTGGGTTATTCCCTGCCTTGCACCTGTTGTTTTTGGACTCCCACAGCCCTGAATAGGACAAGCAGTTATGAAAAATAAATGAATGAATGAATGAACTATGCTTTGTGGTGACTGCTGTTGACCTTCAAGATCAGACTGATAAGGTTAACAGATCTTGATTAAAAAAAAAGAGAATATTCCATATTTTAGTTTGGGGAGGTTTTTCTTCACAGATCAGTGAAGAAAATCATTTATTATCAACACACTCAAGTCATGAACGTATTCGATATTAGTATTCTATTACACCACCTGCTGACTGAGCTAGGTAATTACGGCTTTCATAACTAGCCAGCCAGTAAAGTGAAACGTGAACCTGGTGAAACCACCATAGCATAAAACAAACTATTTTGTTTACTAGACAACACATACCCATGACACTAAACAGGATAAATGAGTGGATGATGGATGGATGGATTCAAAATGATGAGCATGTATCAAGCGTAAGCAAAGAGTAGCTAAGGTATTAAAACTCAGGAAGACTGATACAGACATTTAAACTTACCGCTGTGCCATTGGACTAAAGAATTCCACCCTCTGACAAATTTTACATGGATACATTAACACAAATATTTAATAGGCCTATCTCCATCAGTTTTAATAGCAAAGACAAGTAATACAGTACAAGTTAAATATCTAGACACAACTACTGAAAATCAATTGTTTTTCAACAAGATAATGACTCCAAGCACATCTGGAGGTCATGCATGTACTGTATTATGGCGTGAACAGGGAGAGAGATGGAGTGCTGTGACAGAAGACCCACAATCCCCTGACCTAAATGCTATAGAGCTGGTTTGGGGTGAATTGGATAGAAGAGTAAGTAAGTAGCCAACGTGGGCCCAGAACTTGTGACAATTCCTTCAGGACTGTTGGAGAAGCGTTCCAGGTGGCTACACGCAGAAGCTGGTTGGAAGAATGCCGAGAGTCTGCGAAGCTGTCATTGAAGAAAAGGGGGGTTTTGTTGAAGAGTCTAAAATTTGAGAAAATTTGTAAACACTTCTCTGGGTTGTTGCAGTATGTCATGTATTACTTCATTGCCTTCGGGCCTTTCACTATAAAATGATTAATACTCTGTCCACACTTTTGACTGGTGCTGTATAAAACATATATTTACAATGTGTGAGAACAAAATTATTATCACAGTATTCAGCTCAAGAATAATTTAAATCTAGAAAGCCCATTAGCAAATGCTTGTATTTTGGGTGTATTTTACAGACAAGGGTAAGGCAAAACATCATAATTTCATTCATCCAACTGCTTACTAAGCTCATGGTAATAGGGAAGGCCATACAGGTTGTAAAAGTGTAAACGTACCACATAGTGTTATTTGTTACATTTTGCATAGCCTTTTTATTTAGGTTATTACACGCTGACAGCTTGCATAATTCACATTTAAAAAACAATTTACTTCCGAACGGGCAGTTGCGCTGATAGCGTTTCTCGCGTTTCTTGCAGTTGCGCCGAATTTTAGTCTTTATTTTTTCAGCTGGGTATTTAAATTTGCACTTTTGTTTATGAGTACTAGGCAAATTTATTGCAGGGACTGGAATATATGCCTTCCAAAAGAATGATATGTTTGTTATAGTAGTTATGTTAATGTAACCGCGCATATTACATTTAAGAACTGGAAGCATAAAATCGTTGTACTCATGTACTCATACAATTAACAGCGATAGTCATATAGTCACCCGTTACTTGAATGCATATATTTAATGCATGGCTTGATTTTGTTTCAGTTAGCATGTCATCTGCCCACACTTTAGGTATAAAATTTATTTTGAATAAAACAAATCACAAACTAATCATCAACCATTTAGTCTAGGACCTTGTCTTCTGATAGACATTTAACAAAGCAGTTGCGTTGTCACAGGTAAACTTTACACGACGACTGCTCATCAGCGTATTTGCTTTTTAAAGTAAGAAATGATGCAGGAATCCTGTGAATGCATAGAAATCCAGACACTTAGATTCAAGCACTTTATTGCCATTGTTCACATATAATCTGGCTTCCACCACGCGATGGCATTGAAATAGCAACAATGGGGTGAAGAGTTGAACAGCTGAGGCCAGCTTTTCCTCATATTCCTTAACTATCAAAAGGGGGCGGTATTGCATGTTAATTCGCTTAATTTTTGAAAGTCTTTTTGCGATTACCGTTGTCTTCATTTCCAGGCGCATAGATCGTATTATTGGTTTTGCACTATATTTACATATTGTACCTATCCATTCTATGGATAGCTACAGTACATCCATATATATATGGCAGGTACCTAAAATGCTAAACTAATTGGAGTACTTTTTTGAAGGGGGATGGTGGACTTTCTTTGTCAAGTGGTT
>JAODLD010000113.1:26287504-26298986 GCA_026781065.1 Mormyrops boulengeri
CTGTCGAGGAGGGGTTAGGGCAAGTTTGCTAGGGGCATGACTTTTATTTTTGTTTTTGAAGGAAGATTGGCATCGGGGCTAAAATACTCGCTCATGCACACATATATATATTCCTTTTAAAATATATTTATCCTACCTACGTGCTATGCTGTATTTTGTTATCTTGTGTCTGTCTGCAGCAAACACGCAATAAGCATATCATTGTGCTCAGTACTTGTACCAGTACAAATGACAATAAACCTGTTAAATCCTTTTGTTTTGACTAATTACTAATCCAGACAACTAAAAAAGCTGTATGCAAATGAAATGTGCTGCATCCCAAACATGGTATGACATAAAAAGCAATATTGCAAATATTTACTAATCACATTTGAAAGGTGAAAATATTACTCTGTGGGATTTGAACCAGCAACATTTTGGACTGTCACACATTTCTGAGCAATGGCGCTAATTTATTAATATTAAACATATCCTACATACATATATACATAAGGTTTGGACAATTAACCTACATAAAATACATGAAAAGACAGTGGATTCTCCTCTACACAAGTGGCATTCACAAGCATAATTTTATATCAATAGATACTGATAGTCAATCCTATTTTTGTTTTTAAACTTATTAACTTATTCAATTAATTTTTTTATATAGCGCCGTTCACAACAGAGCTGGATGTGTTGTGATAAATTAAATATCATTAGAGAGAGTAATACAGAACTTATCAATGTTTCCACGAACTTGTATCTTCTCGCAGGACCATCTTGCAACTACAGGTGACTTTCCTCATTTGCAGCGGTACTTCCCGCAGACGTGTCTTCTGTTTTTGTGGTGAGAGGTGGACTGCAGCCAAATCATAGTCTCAAATTTCAGGGGCCTCCTATAGGCTCGCTCCGTGACGCCGTTTTCTGACAGGCCGCTCCCCGCATCTTGGAAAGAGGGCCCGCGTACAAAAGTACGGCGAACTCCTGCAAGCAATTACAAATTCATGTAAAACACTGGAGGAAGAAAAGCTGCCCCGTGTTGCAAAAGGAAACCGGTCAACACCCAAAGATTTATTGTTTCCACTGGAAAGTTGACATTGTACGAAGAAAGTATCTGACGGAAACAGATATTACTAAGAATGCAGTATTTTTTATGGAAAAGTAATATTTTTTAACATCGCTAAATCTTCACATCTGTCTCTTTCACAAAGCGGGTTGTGGCAGAAACGTACCAAAGGGAATAAATGGTAAGTTATTTAAAATGTTTAACGTTGCTTTAAAAATGTTATATTATGTTGGACATTCTATCAAATATACCCCTCTAAGTAATGAGATTAAAAAGATCTTTAGATCTTCCAAAAATCAACAAATGGTATGCGCGTGCAAACTGTTTTTGAAAGTTTCTTAGTTTTTACCAAGTAAATGAATATTAAATATCGATACATATAATTCAAAGTATTGGATGTTTCTTTAAGAGAAACAAGAAGTGAATTTACAGCTTAGTGTGCAATCAAATGGTATCATTTAAGCCCTCGGCTGTTTGACACTGTAGTCCTGAGTTCATCACACAGGTGATAAAGTACATGCGGTTAAAGGATGGTATGAAATGAAGGTGATCTGTTGTGTCTTATGAATAGTTGTACCATAAGGCGTGCGGTAGTTAGTACTGTGTCCTGGGAATTTTGAGTCCTGTTTCCACACTGTATGTATGGAGTTTCCCTGATTTCCCCATATTATGTGAGTTTTATGCGGTCCAAAATCAGGTAGTTGGGCTGTTTGGTATCTGAACTGCCCGTACAGTGTGACTGTATTTCTCATCTTGAATATATTTAAATATATTTTCTTATAGGTAGATACCTTTATTTAGGGTGAATATTAAAAAACATTGTAAATTTGAGTTTCGTTAGGCAAATTGTCGCATCGTTTGTATCTTAAAACATGTTTCCATGGCTTATTGCGGAGTTTGACACAAAAAGGGTACATACGCGTCAGTACATTTTGTTTAGTGTATATGTATATGCATTTTATTTATATAATCCTTGCAGACAAGGAAGGATTATAAATAAACAACATTAAGCTGAATTAACTGAGTAGAATGTTATATCTGAAAATTTATATAAAGTGTATAATTTTATATACGTTTACAATCAAGGTAAATTGGCCAGGTTTGAAACATTGTTCTCAAGTTAAAACTAAAATCCGAGCAATAATTGAAGCACATAAAGTTCAAAGAAGTCTTGATCTCCGTAATGTTACGAGTTATATTTGAAATCATAAGGCAGCCAATGGGCTTCCTGAAGCTATGGCTGTGAATTAATCGTTTGTTCATGAGAAGGAGAACTTGAATAGGGCTCCCAAGAATAAGTTAAATCGAGAGCGCTGTATTGTAAAAGTCATAGTTTTAATCTGAGAATGAATGTTTCCTGTTAAAGGCCCCTTAGTGATCCCGTCCTTCTGTCTATCAAAGACACTCTTTCTGAAGCCAAATGGTGGAGTTATCACAGCTGCAGCTGTGTCACTTAGTTGTGGATCTGAGGGAGAAGGGTCAAAGCATGTTAAGAATTCTTGTTTTGAGTGTAGAAGCGTCACAAAACTTTAATTTGTTAAAATTAATTTATATATTACAACATTTTATTTTTGCCCAATTTTGCATGCTTTGTGTTTAATGTTTCCTCAAAGTACTGCACACCCCTAAGTCCAAGGCGCATGCTTAATCATGCTTAGCATTGCTTAAAAATGGGACTCTGTTGGACTTCCTGGGTAGGACATCATATTCCCTCTATATTTATGTCAAAGCATTCATACTGTGTACTCTGTATTACATATCCCAAATTATTATCGACTCTGGAAGATTAAAAAAGAAAGAAAATTGACAGTAGCTTTGAATACCTTCCTGTGAAAACAGCATAAGGCGTTATTTAAAACTGAGATTCTTCGTGTGCCTTTTGGGCATTAAGGCATCTACTTTTCCTTACGTTCTTTGTTTCAGAGCAGATTCTTTGAGTTCAGACTCCCATTGTTCATTTTCGAAAATCTGTATGAATCAGTTGCCTTTCCTGCATGTTAGAGCAAAGGAAATGCCGTCTCATGCTCTTTCAGGTGTCACTGCACCATTTCCTTAGGGTTTCCTTTTTTTCTAATCGGCATCCTGTTCCCACAATTCATATTGATGTATCTAAATATATAAACATCTCCCTACATGTGATGATTGTAAAACCTTACAGTTATATTTGATGAGTGTACAGTTGGGGTGAGTATTGTGAAAATGGGACACCTGGTAAAGTGGGACAATTAAACTTTGCAATTAATATATGTGTTTAGTAATACTTTGTTTTCTCTTCTATGTAGTGTTCAAGAGGCATTGATGTATTTAGAATGGTATCAAGTTGGGAAGAAAGTGTCCCATTTTAACAATACTTGCCCTAATATGGGAAACAGTTTTGTGTGATGAGAGGAGCGACATTGCCGAAGATTCCTGCCAAAGGCAACAGTGTAGCTCTTGAGATAAAGGTGATAGGAACATCCCTTCAGGCCTCGGTGAAGTAGAAGGGCCCAGGGGCTATGGTATCTGCTGTATGACACTCCTTTCTGAAGAACAGAGGGTGCTGTCAGGAAAGGTCTATACAATTCTCGTGCAAGCCCATGCATGTTGGACGGGCTTATCCAGGAAGAGAATTTGGCAAGGAACTAAAACAGTCACCATCTATGAGGAAGGAGTCCAGAGAGGAATCTACATTGTGTTGCTTTTTTAAAGCTGCGAAACAAGAATTATAATAGAGAACCTTTGGCTGTGCTTCATTTTCCAATTCTTTGTGAAGCATTTGTTCATTAACCTACAGTGCGATGCAGGCTGAGGAGGGATGTTAGTTTTTAGTCAAGAAAAAATAAAGCACTGTGTTTTATGTCTGCCTGTATGTAACCAGCTCCCTCTTTGTTTTGGTCCCACAGCTGTGCTTACGGAACACTGGCGACTGCTTTCGGGAGCAGATGCAGTACATGATGAGGTCACTGCAGGACCTAAAGCAAGTGCGCAGTGGGTGTGCGCCAGCCAACCACTCCTTTGCAGTGTCACATTCCTGCCAGCGGGGGATATTGCAGTGGGAGCAACCGACAAGCCACCGAATCTCAGATGCCAGTGATGCCAGTGCTTACGATTCTGCCTGCTGTCTGGCTGGTCCCCAGGAGGAGAGGGAGGAGAGGGGCAGCCGGCTGGCGCTGATTTCCCGCAGCAGTGAAAGGAGCCTGGACGTTGATTCAGGGTATTCTGAGGCATCTTGGCAGGATGATGGGGTGGTGTTACGCCGGTGCCGAAACCTTCGAACCAACAGGGCCGCCAGCAGTCGTGCGCGGCCCAAATCCACCTCAGATGCCTGTCTGGAGCGCTGGACATCCTTTGAGGCCAGTGACCCTGCAGACTGGACAACATCTCTTCTGACCCGTGGTCGTAACCGGCAGCCTCTAGTACTAGGGGACAACAGTTTTGCTGACCTCATAGAGAACTGGATGGACCTACCAGATTGCCCTGACCCAGCAGATCTGAAGCCCAAGCTTGGGCAAAGGCTTGGCAAAGACCTCCTGGTCAACATGCGGCGGAAATTAGCTGGAGTGTCAAAAAACTTTGAGAGTCGGGGGAGATTGGCAAATTCAACTCGGCTCAGCAGATCTGCTGCAGCACCGAAACGTCTCTCTTGCCCTGTTGGTTTCCAGGCACAAGTTCCTTTCTTTCACCAGTCCCACACAGGCCTAAATGAGACAGGAAGGGACTTTCACCAATTCACCGCTCTCATGAAGACTGGTAGTCGACAGCCAATCATATGCAATGACATAATTGGGTACATCTAACCGGTCACTACAGCTAATTATTTATGTCTTTTCCATTAAAACACTGCTTCAGAAAATACTCTATTTTTGTATCCTGTATATTTGTCAATAATGTTATGTTAAAATAAAATATTATGTAATGATAAAAGTGTTTCTTGGGTGACAGTTGCATCATTATTTTAAGAGAAACTTAATCCGAAAACATATTTTCACTATTAATATTTAGTTAAAAAGTGCTCACTGTTGAAGCTCGAAAGACAGTCAAGAAACTCATAATTGTTATAGCGTAATATTATGAAAACAGTAGTTGTACAATTATTGTTCAAGCAACCCCACATTACATTTGTAAGAATGGTGGATATTCTTTCTACACAAGGAACCTTTGAACTGGATGAAATTTTTACGCTAAATACCAAAATTACAAAACATATTTATTTGTCAAAACCAAACTGACAGGTAAGGACATGACTTTCATGTCAAGTTCCCATAATAAATTAAAAAAAATACCATATTTTGCCCTTTTGTGTTAAGCCAGACACACATGCTACTTTCTTTAAACATGTTATTCCCAGGTGTTAGAAGCCAACAAGGGCTGTTTCAGTTATCTTTAATCTAAATGGTTAGTTGATCTTCCTGTCTGTAACTGCCAGTAAAGTGCGTCTGTGAGACACGTCAAACAAAAGGCAAAGGCAAAAGGCTCCATTACACATTCAGATCTACCTATCCATTGGTATTTTCCATTTGCTGGGTAGCACAAATCCCTCTGACCTTTTTCATCAGTGCCATTTGAGTTGATCAGCACAAAAAGCAAAAAAAATAAATAAACACGAGAATATGTCAAACAGGGTGGAACCCCCACAGGAGGCTACAGGAAAATCATAATATACCACACAGGAAAAGGTATCTGATACATGGCCAAAGAGAAGTGAAAAATTTGTTAGGTCGTACAAAAACCTAAATAAATATAAATAATAACTAAAATTCACAGTTACTGAAAATATCTTCCTACTCATATGACACATAAAAGATATAAAATGTAAAATATAAAAGTCAGAAGAATCATAAAAATATATTGATCTTACATATTGGCAAAAAATCCATGTGAATGTTCTACAGGTGACAGTAATCTCTTTGTTGCAGCATTTGCAGTAAGTGTGAGAATCACGGCTCTAATAACCACCAGCTGGTAACACAAGAACATAGACCTGGAAAAATTAAGGCTGATAAAGGAGGAAGAGAGTAGTTCTTTTGCAGAAGAAATCTAATCTGAACAGTTTTGGTTAAATATCTAGCACTCAGGAAACAGTAAGTTTAATTTGTGATTAATTTTTTCGGGGAGTTCAGCTCTGTCCTGAGCAGCAAGGCAGTCAGTAATATAACAAAGAAACAAAAAGCTTTATGGTCATCTTGTTTTGGTGAGTGTGAAAAGAAGCTGGGTGAACTGATTCGAGAGGGAGACTTGTGAACAAAAACCTTCCCCTCCACTTCCTGGCTTGTTCATGGGGTGAGAATGATTCTTCTGTATCACAGTATCAGGAGTCATCGTGCTGAATATTTATCAGAAATGATAACGTTAAGTTGTATGGATGTTGGGCCACATAACAAGAAAAACAATGGAACCCATTCTTTTTAAATTAGTCATTATCTTTATTTGATTTTCATCGCACCTTAGTCAGCTGTAAAATGTTATATCTGTTTTGAGTGTATAGCTGTAATATGTTATATCTCTTGAGAAACAGATATCATAAAATTCAAAATTTTAAGTGGCTAGATGTATTTTTTATACAGTGACATATTTAATTTGACATACTTCTCAAGAATTTAAAATTGAAATCATGAATTTCTATATGTATACAATAAAACATTGATCTTGATTGGATGTTTATGGACAAAAAAATATTTTCAGAATTTTTATCTAATATCAACCACAAACATTCTTCAAAAATCAAAGTCTATAACGTACGATCAATCATGATAAACCATTCATGCATTGTGACTTTAATTAAAATGTATTAAAATTCCACATCTTTTAATTCTCAATTTCCAGTTATATACTTGTTAAAGAACAGCTGCAGGTATAGGCAAAATGTTTACTCAGAATCCTAAGTCACTGCTAATTACTGGAAAATCACCAGATTTCTGCTGGAATTCCCTTCACACTGGGTTACTTCTTTTAAATCCATAGTTGGTCCAGGTAGTGCAGTGGTCCTCAGACGACAGTCCGGCTGGGCACATCATCTGAATTGGTACCTGATGGGGGGAACCGTCTCGCAGTCTTCATCCTCAGCAAAAATGGCAAAAAACTCCAAGAAGCGCTGATGGTGGGGGATCTTCGTGTTGGTGATGGACTCCACCACTTCAGATACCCTATTTACACACACACACACACACACACACACACACACACACACACACACACACACATACGTAGAAACAGAACAAGCATGGTTTTTAAGGGTATTACAATCGAGCTGCTTTATATATGTATTCCCAATACAATATGCAAATGAAACACAGTGACCCCAGAAGAAAATTTTGATGGGATTAGCCTTCAGGGACCAGTTATGTTTATGGTGGTGGCCGTGCCACACCCTGTCACTTAGAAAAGGAAATAATCCATATTTCATTTTTATTATTTGTGGTGGCAACAGGCAAGTATTTACTAGTGGTGACCATGAGGACATGAATATTATATGTAAAATTTACTTAGCGTATGCAAAACAATTAAGACTAGATGATTCTTTTATGCTGGTTTTAAATGACAGTATTGCAGTATTATCCTGATTCTAGCTTCAGTGAATCTCTGTACGTTACATTTGTTTGTGTTTGAAAAGCACACGTCAACACAGGAAGTGGCAGCTGGAAAAAGCATTTTCAAAACAGAGCGCAGTGCATGCCAGCTCCTCAAGGTCTCGATATCCTGCGAGGTGGAGATGAGCACACAGCCAGGGAGGAAACTGGCTGCATGTCAGGAAGGGCGCAAGAGGCCGCTGGATGGAGAGGAAGTGGTGGATGGTGGATGGGGGGGGGTCTGAGTCAGGATGTTTTCATAAACTAGCGCAAACTCGCTTGTGTCTCCCCCAGAGCTTCACCACATGTCTGTGGGGGCATGTTTCCTGCTTGGGAAAATGGCCTTGCGATGAGGAAGGGTGGAGGGAAACGCCGAAGAGGTTTATCCATCTAGGTGTCTGAGGTATTAACACATAATGGGCCTTGTCCAGCCATTGTTGGGAATCTGGGTGGTGTCTGACGGGATGCTGGGCCCACGCTGGGTCATGGCAGAATTTTACAGACCGGGTTCCTGTAAGTGTTTGTCACACATTTGCATTTCATTACTTCCATGGTGTTTTCCACCTGCTGCTGTCATTAATATACCCAGTAGCTGATCACTTATTTTGACAAGCACTCTGGAACACAACGAAAGAGCCAAAGTAAATGAGGGAGAGTATAAAATAATATATCCAGTTAAGGGATATAAATTTTAGCACAAGATCTGATTTCAATTCTAACGCCTGTCAGCAGCAACATTCAGTGCTACCAGTCAGCTTCACAGTAACAGTATGGTGCATGTCTTACCAGCATGTCAACCCCCCGAGCTCTGCCTATATGTGCTGTCTGGCACTACAAGTCCGTGTGAATGGTTGCAGAGTGGTGGTGCTTTCCTAGTGAATTCTGTCCTCCCCATATCAAGGACATCCCACAGTGCACAAAGAGACAGGCAAGACAACTGTGCTATGATGCCTTTGAGCTCCCCCACTTGTTGGAACTGATAATAATAATAAGCAGAATGGCCAGAGGGGAGGGAAACCCCCCTTTGTTCAAAGCCGATGAATGAAATACTCTGGGATCCCCGCCCGCCCTCTGAAACTCAACCTTACCAATAAATCCTAGAAAAAACAAACAGACTCCTAAAGTACCTGGAAAAACAGTAGGTCGCTTGGGATGCTATAATTGATATGTGAACATTTAAGTGGGTAATTTACGACACGACTGAAAACAGTGTGAAATGTCTCAGGGGCCAAGGACTCAGAATTCGGGTAGCAGAAAGCAAGTAAAACAGTATGCATTGTGCAATAAACATTCCTCATTTTCGCTGAATGCTATTTGGGAGTGTAGTGAGATCATTTCTGTTTACTTAATGCAGCAGGATGACATACGCCTCTGCACCATGGATTTAATTACTTTTTTATTTTGCTTTTATTTTATATGAAGCATTAGCCTGAAATAAACAGCAAAGTACCTTGCATTTTTCATTTTGGCCCTTTGGCCATGATTGAGTTGACAGCCCCAGTGCAACACTGACCTACACCAATCTCTCTGGAACAACAACACCCACACAAACAGGGACAACTTTGCAGCTGGAAGGACATGGCATTGACGATTAAGACCTATGCTTATGACTGAAGGTCGTTTTGATTCTCACAAAACCTGGACTTTACAGGTTTATTCAAGGAACACAACACTAAATATAACCCTATTAAGTAAGCCTAATTTTAAACTTGTATATTGGTATAGTGATCTTGCCAATAAACTGACATAGTAGTGTTTAATAGTTATGCACTAAGCCCTCTAACATCTGTTAACCCCACCACCATATACATCACAAATAACCTATATAGTCTCTGAGGACATATATATTTCAACAAGGGTATCAGATACACAATAAATCATACTATAATCTCAGGGATTTAGAGCTCACAGACTATATAGTCAAGTATGGAAGCACAACAGTTGTCAGCTGGGTAATATCAGCTCTTTAGATCTGCCTGCTATGGATAACATACCTTTTTTCCAGCCTTTCTTGGTTCTGGCAGTAGTTGCTGAACAACTTGGCACTCTTATAGAACAGATCAGTTATTTCCAAGTTGTAATTTTGCTGTAAGAGGAAAAAAGTGTGCTATATTGTAAATTCTGTACTCCAAAATGTGTACCCCTTTGTTGATATTAAACAAATGTCTTTGTTTGCCAAACCTTGAACATTTTTTCATGGCATAAGCATTAAGTCAGTGTATGCAGTGTTCTACTTTAATGACATATCATTGTTTTGGCAGTAACCCATCCATCCATGCATCCATTTTCTTCTGCTCATCTGGGTCCAGGACACAGAGGCAAAAATGGAAGAATGGATGGGTTACTGCTAAAACAACGTACCACCATTAAAGATTCTTAATAGCAGCAACCCGAACATACTTATTACCAGGCAAGAAAAACAAAGTAAACGAGAGATAACTGTTATAGGAAAATCATAGGGCATATAAACAGCATCTACTATATTGCCTATCAGCACTTTTAGAGTACCCTGAAATTGTTTAAAAATGTCTGACCACGAGTAAATAATAAAAGTCAATATGTTACAATGAAGAAATCCCAAGAAGCATTCTGTGTTGTTTCATCAAAAGCCAACCTAGTCTATTGCATGATTACAAATGTATCAGCAGCTAGGTAAAGCAAACACAGTAATGCAAGAAGCATCCCGATATGTCTAGAAATACATTAAGCCTTTGTTATAAGGCAGCAGTACACAAACAGCGTTTGCTATTGTAGGTGTCAGGAAAATTGCAAATGGAAATATCTACAGCTGTATTTATAAACGCAGAGTGGAAAAGGTTCAGCTTTAAGGAAGTAACGTGCGTACGCACAAACTATAGCCAGTTAAGGATTTCTGTTAAAAAACACAAAGTATTTCCTGTTGTACAGATGTTACACTTGCTTTATGGGCACTTGTAACATTTGTTATAGGAATACACAGTGAGAAAGGCAAGTGAAGTATTATCAACTTACATTCAATCCGTTTACTGCTAATAATTTATCCCCCTTCTACATAAAGTATCTCTGCCTGTACTGTACCTTTAGTATATTCCATTCACAACCCCTTCTCCTACCTGTAATCCAAGGCAAACCCACATATTCATTATCCACATTTGGAGCCTGGATTTCCTAAAGCCAGCAAATACAGCCTCCACAGAAACATCTATGTGCAACTGTTTAATCAAGCCACTAGGATGTAAGCTGTAGTTTACTCCTATTGTTCTGAAGATGGGGGATTGGGTTCTTCTAACAAACTCCCATTTGTACCTAGCGATCAAAACTGCAGGTTTCATAGCATTTTTGGCTTTATAGGTACCCTGCTGGCATCATGGGAAAGCTGGGCGATTAACGTGTTTAGTCTTGGCAGATCAGGATACATTTTAGTAATGGGACACACATGTGGCACATTCTTGAACAGTAAGCATTCTGCTGTACTGGAAAGAGTGTGGTATTAATTATTGGTTTAACTCACAGTCATTATGAGAAAGTAAGGCAACAGCAGAGTGACACAGACACACATGAACCGAGGCAATATATACATTTATGCTGCTTGGAGGATATAAGCGCATGTTATATGAAGGGGTTGCTCTTTGTGCCTCTAGCTAAAGGGGCATGATGTTTGTGTGCACATCTGCCCTAATGATCTGTGAGAGAAGGGTTCACACAGGACTCATCCTTCACCTCATCCTTCCTTGACTGGTTAGTGCACCCCCTACCCACGTGGGCAAGTTTATATACAAAGCCCTGTTTGGAAGCTCTTGGATTTTTCTTTAAAAAGATTATAATCCATAATCTGACAAACTTCAGTATTTTGACATCTATCATTTAATAGAAACATGACTTTCAGTTTCACAGTTGCATTATTTGATTG
>JAODLD010000113.1:26299086-26314182 GCA_026781065.1 Mormyrops boulengeri
CCCCCCCCCCCCCCCCCCCCCCCCCCCCCCCCCCCCCCCCCCCCCCCCCCCCCCCCCCCCCCCCCCCCCCGTCCCTTGATGTAGGCTATGAGCTCTTTCAAGGTCATCTCCTCCTGGTCCTCATGTCTGCCCTGGACAGGGAAATTATCCCACTGGGAGTGCTCTTTTCCAGCAACCTACGCAGACACACACGTTTGAGTGAGAGAGCGCAGGCCTACATCTCTCTCCTACACATACAAACAAATGTTTGTTTACCTACCATTATGGGGGATTGGCATTAACTTTCACTTCCTTTCAATACACAATTCTTAACTTTGTTATACTAGAAGTATTAACTACAATGAAATTTGGGTGTTTTTGGGTGGGGGCAGTTTTTATTGTCTGCCTGTCAACCAGGAATCACTCCACAGTCCTTACCCAGAGTCCAAGGTAAAGGAAACTGAAAGCTCACAGGTCATCTAAAAATGAAGCAATTCCTTCATTGATCTTATTACAAAAGAAAACGTAAACCATTTCAACCATTTTAAAAGGGGTGAATGTTTAGTTTTGCCATCATTTTTACTACATTACCAAAAAAAGGTTATTGTTCATGGCATCAGCGCCTGCTGGTGATTAATTAAATTCCCATAGAGACCGAGAGAAAATATGGTCTTTGAAAGATAAAAGAGTAGTCGTAACAAATGCCTGTGCTGCCTTGTACATCTACTTCAGTTTGAGTCCAAACAGAACCTCTGTATGTCTTCTATATCTGATCAGCACAGGAAATGAATAGAAATGAATAGAGACATAATATATGATCCGTAATGCACTTGAAGACATTTTTAAAAGCTTTCAGACTCTCTGTGCAAGTATATTTTCTGAGATTATTTCAACTCATCATCAGTGCGTAAATAGTTTGCTGCATAACTAAAAAAATATTATTTAAAGAGTGCTGAAGAGTTCAGTTTGCCTTTGACGTCACACGTTCATAATACGCTATATTATATTGCATGCTATATTTTTAACATTATAGTCATTAAATTCCATGCCAATGACCAGAAAGCCAACTTGGGATGATCGATGCATTGTTGACCCACAAGTGACAACTAAACTAAAGATCTGTCATTGTTTATTCCGAAGTGTATGTTAAATCGACTGATGTAAATCAGCTGGAAAGATTTTTCACTTATCGGTGGAAACGAGACAAGATAGAGTTCACAAGGGGATATGTCAAGGTAACTTTTATGCATGCAGCAAATGTGCCCTGCAAAATCTACCACGGAGGAAAACAGATACATAAAACCATATCTGCGAAAGCAGTGGAGGCTTAAGTTAAACCTCTGCAAACATTACTTATCCTGTTACCACAGTGAATGACCAAAGACATGCAAAAATAACATCACACTCCTGTTTGCTGTTAATATAATCTGCCCTCTTTTCCACTGGACTAAACCTTGGAAAATGTCAAAAGAATCCATTGTTTGTCTGATTATTTCCTTGGTAATTAACCATATACATTTTGGGCTATACCAACACTATTTTTTTTTTTTACAGAAATTAGCTTCAGTCATATCTTGGCTCAAACATAAGTAATAAGTCATGCAGAACTCCAGGTCTTACTGATATATTTTTACTGACCATATAAGGTCATAATAGATTCCAGCAGTGATGGATGAGCCTAAATAAACTCACTATTATGTTGCAGTTGTGGTATGAGCGTCGGTTAAGGATTTGATTATATTTTTTGCAGTGGATGCTGAACTGGCTACAAGAAAGGTTTAAGAGAAGAATACATTATAGCACAACAGAGCAAATTCACTATATTCCATTGAAAACCTTCTTGAAAAGATATATATATATACACACATATATATTAATTCTCTATTTACTAAAAGCAGCCTTTAAATCTTGGGTTTTACCATCTCATCTCTGCTTGCTGGGAATTTACAGGACGTAAATAAAGATCCGGCATAGGGTAAAACAGGCTACATTTAATCTCTCTGTCTCTTGTTATAAGGAGACGCCTGCAAGACCACTTGTGTTACTGACGCATGGCAGCACAATGCAGCAGGATGAGAGACAACATAACAGCCTCCAAGCCACCAATCACATGCAGCCATAGTAACACGTGATGCTGCCTGTGTTGCAGCTATAAACAGATATAACGGTGCAAAAACCGAACACTGCATATGTATGCAATAGCAACTGATTGAAAAAAATAAAGGTATATCAACAAAATGCATATCTGCATTCATTTCTTAATCTAACACTACAGTGGATAGAAAATGTTCACACATCCCTGTTAAATTTGAATATTTGGGGTATTTGTGGCAAATCATATTTTTTCTAACAATTAGAAATACTATGCCAAAGAATTACAGTGCATGTTACTGAAAACTCCACATAACAATGTCATTGGAGAATGGAATTTGTAGACTGATAATTTGTAAAAGCCTAGTAAAATGTAGCAATATACATTAATTTCAGGCTTGCCTTCGAAGCATGTTGGGTGCAGAATGAAAAGACTGGAGAAGCAGACAGACTGTCTTCATTCCCTGAGTGCTTAAGATCTCACCCTTTAAACATGGAGGACAGACAATTTTCCCAGCTGTCATCCTCATATGATGACATTCTGCATTTTCTTTTCACGTAATCTGTTAGTCTTGGGGCTAACATCACACACTCAGCGCAGATACTATGTAGCTAATCGCACACAGAAACACTGTACATACTTTATATCATACATTAACATGACAAGACACAATGTAACACCCTAAAGTACTATTTGGGAAGAAACTTCTTCAAGGATTGTGTAAGAATCACTCAAAGGCGCATGAACAAGCCACTGGTCAAGGCCCCACTGTGCATATAACCCACGCTGCTGGTGCTTGGGAGATCCCATGTCTCCCTGACACTGTGTTGAATGATGAGTGGACTGGCCCTGTCCAGCTCCTTTTGCAAACACATTAGCTTCAATCATATCACAGCCTAAGACCCAAAGATAAATTTCTCCATTAGGCCTCAGATGGGCATTCTGTATCTTGTTTCAGAATGGAAGCCTCAAAGCTCAGCAATGTAGGGTGATCTCATAGACAAAGTAGGAGATATTCCCTTTAACATGTAAATTTCACTATCACAATGCAATTGGCCATTAACGCCTTATCCTTTACCTTTTCATGTCTTAAAACCTCCAGTAACAAAACTTCCTTTCACACGCACCTTTTCAAACAGATCAAATGAGCCATCAGGCCACTGTTTCAGAGCACATGCATCTAGCAAAACACTCCAGGACACACCATCAGGATTTATTCTGCCTCCAGGGCTGGTGAACCAGAGCCAGAAGTAACGGAGAATTCCCTCTTCACCGATAGGCTTGTTTACATACCAAGTAGCTAGAAATTATATGGAACTTCCAAAAGAAAAGCTGGGGGATATTTCATCTAACTAGAAGAAAGTCCCTGATGATAATGATGATGTCGAGGTCATACCTGTGCGAGTGTCTTTCTGTTGTACTCTTTCATAAGTTTCCTATATGACAGAATATATCCTACTAAGTCAACAAGCACAATGTAAACTCACACTCACACTACACATAACCCTATTCCACAATTGTCAAGCATTGCCACATGGAATAAGAGTAACAACTTAAGAACAAACCAGAAGGAATGATTAAATTACTTCCTGACATATCTTAGGAATGCCAATAAACCCTTGAAACAGAAGCCATTTGGTAGACAATGTAGCTTTCCACAGTAGGGGCCTGGGACCAGGCTGATCAAAGCCAAAGCACCTTAACTGCACATCTGCAGGGAACGTATGAAGCGGAGGCAGTCATGGGAAGGTGATTGTCTAGCCTGACCAACCAAAGGTCATCACAGATAACAGAACCATAGCAGACCAGAACACCAAGTTTACATGGCAGCACAAGTGGGCAGCCCATTTCAAAATGTCACGTATAGTCACGTCATTACTATGGCCCAGTATGACTACACTGAAATGACATCGTCTTTTACAGTATGCACAATAGCCCATTCTCTGAGGCAGGAACTCATGTTCAGAGCACTGTTGTCAATAAACTCCCTTCCTCTACAGCATAAAAAATGTTATTTGCACACAATAGGCCTTCTGCAGCACGCAAATTTATTATTGGCAGATTTTGACAACGGGTTAATTTTTAAACAACTGCACAAGGGGCCTGGAGGAACTTCAAAGCACTACATATTTTCATTTTCTGTGACTGGTACTTCACATAATTCAATTTATCTGCCCTATCCTGTTAGTAATATTATAGAAAACGTATTACTACTTACCAAAGAGGGTCATACAGCTTCTCTTTAGGTTAAAAAAAATCTCTGTTAAAATAACTCTTAATCTCTGATAAAAGTCTGTTATTTCTCGTTCTTGAAAGACAACCCATTTTAATTCATTTGGAAATGCCAGTGCCTCACAATCAAAGTGTTAAAGGACACCATTTAACCATTTATATATTTTAAAATCTTTTTGAGGAGGTTTGTCCAGGAATGGCTCTTTGCTATAAAGCCATAAAACCAAATGAAGGAAACCAATAGGTGACTGCAAGGAGAAACAAGAAATAGATACAGACACTGACTGACTATGGATGGGGGAGGAGAGCTGGCAGTAATGAGAAGAGATTAAAAAAACAGGTAGAAATACAGATATAACTTTCAGTGAAAACTATGTAAATATATTCATTATTTATTTGAACAAACGGATTTTTGAAGTCATATTTTCCAACTATGCAGTTTCCAGCTGCTTATCCCAAGCACAGTGAGTCATTACAGTGCAAGTATTTTATTCATGTCAGACACCAGTAGCAGCACGGGTTAGCGACATTGACTGTACTGTATGCTAATTTGGACGTGCCAGCCCGGCGCACCCCAGAGCATGTTCCCTAGTAGTTTCAGTGCTGGCTGGTTACATTTATTTTGAGCTAGCTATGTAAATGAAAGAGCATTTTCTAATAGAAAGCACATTTTTTGTCTTGTGTTTTACCCATTCTGCATTGACATTGGTGTCAAAAGCCGGATAAAAGATTTACACCCAACTCACTGAAGAAATGCATGAAGAAGATGATGACTAACAAAACTTACAAGCTCTTAGGAGAAGCGATAAGGACACTGAACTTTGAAGAAAAAGAAAAGTCGAAGAAACGCCCACAGAAGATTCTGTCAGTGGAAAGCTGACTCGATAATGCAGCACTGAGAGAGTGTGGCTTCGGGAAGCCAGCAAGAATGACCTGGAATGAAAGTTGCCTTGATTGCACAGTGCTAAGAGGGCACCATGGCACCAGGCAGCCATTGAGGGAGATCTCGAGTGCGGGGACTGCAGCAGCGGAGATGTCGGCATGACTCCCGCATCGTGAAGAGCAGGTGTTCCCCCTGAGCAGACAGCTGTCAGCAGCACTAGTGCTGGTTCGCATGCCAGCATACAACGGCGATGTACTATGGGAGCTCTTCAAGACACAGGTGGAGATGGCAACACAATACTACAGCAGGTCACCAGAGCTGATGGTGGTACAGTAGAGTCTCACGCTATAGGGTAAGGCATTGATAGTCCTTCTCAATATTTGGGGTAAAGGCATGTGGTCACTTGGAGTTACTGCAGGCAGCCCAGCAGCAGTGACACTGGAAAAGCCACTGGCAGAGGCTGAACATGCCGAGGTGATACTCTACACTGATTTACACCGATGCAGTGCAGCTGAAGCTGAACATGCCGAGGTCATACTTTATCCTAATGTACACCCTTGCAGTGCAGCTGAACCAAAAAATGAGGGTGAAGAAGCAGTATGACTGGTGAGAAAGTCACTGTGAGATTTGCCACTACGGTGAAAGACAGGCCAGGTGGGGCAGCAAGAGACACTGTTCTGTGGCAAAGGAACTGTTTGAGTGTTCAGAAGCCGGCTGCATTTTAGAGTTCCTAGAGACACACTTGGACATATTCGCAGTGCATGACAAAGACTGCTCACACACCGACCTAGTGCAGCACCAGACTGGCATTAAAATTGCAGCCCCAATTCACCTGAGGCCCCACTGGCTGGCAGGCAGAGGAGCAGAGAGTCAAGGAGAGTCATCAAACTATCCAGCAGCCCCTGGGCAGCACCAGCTGTCCTAGTGAAGATGAAGACTGGCAGCTGGTGATGCTGTATTGACTACTGCTGCCTGAATGCCATCACGAAAGCATTGGCAATTGCTCTTGACACCATCACAGAGTCAGTGTGATTCAGCTCCCTGGACCTGTGCAGTGGCTAGTAGTAGGTGGCACTCACCCCAGAAACAGGAGGGAAGATGCTGTTCATCTTGGGACAGGGCCAGTTTGAGGCGATGCCATTCAGGCTATAAAATACTCCTGCCACTTTCGAGCAGCTGGTGGAGCAAGTGTTGACTGCCGTACTATGTAGCCACTGTGTAGTACATCTGGATGACCTGCTGGTCCATATACCTATTTTCAGTTGAGTTTTGGATGATCTCTGAGAGGTTTTCAGTGCCATCCATACAGCAGGTCTGAAGCTGAAATGCAGCATTCTCCTACAGCAGGTCAAGTTCTTGGGGCATGTGATCGACACCAGTGGCACCATAACTGATCTTGACAAGATCACTGGAGTGCGCACCTGACAAAGACCACAATCAAGAGCATTGCTGCAGAGCTTCCTGAGGATGGCATCTTACCACTTCCTGGATTGTCAAGAGGTTTGCCAACATTGCTGCCCTACTCTACCATCTGACAGAAAAATGTTTCAGTCGTCCATAGAGTGTGATGGGACCGTCCAGTGACTACAGGAGGCCTTAACAGCTGCACCAGTACTGGCCATCCCTGATTCAGCACTGGCATTCATCGTGGATGCTGACACCAGTAACATGGCGCTTGGGGCAATATTCTCAAAGATAAGAGGTAAATAGTAGCCTACAATAGCCATTGCTTCTTGCTAAATAAAAGTAAATGAAATCGTAGTGCTGTATTGCGATTCTCACAATAACAATGATGTGTACCGTTGATGCAATTACAACAGATTATGATTAATTATCGTCATTTCGCCCACCACTACTTCTAGTGATTCTGTGTCTAGTTCATTCTTAGCAGTGTTTTCCTCAGAAACATCTTCCCCATTAATCTCAGTTCAGTGCTAGCCATTTTGAGGTAGGTGTTTAAATAAAAGGGGCTTTTCTAATGGAAAGTGAGTTTTCATCATGTATTTTACTTATATCGTATCTACTTGTTTGGCATCACAGAATATATACTACGGCTGGCAGAGTTAATGCATAATGAGTCATGATTTCATTTTGATACCTCAATGGGAGAATCCATCCATCCATCCATTCATCCATCCATTTTCTATACCCCCTTGTCCTGTGCGGGGTTATGGGGGCCTGCACCCCCATGCTGGAGGCTAGGGGTGCAGCTTGTGGAATAATCTAGGATGGGGTACCAACCCATCACAGGGCACACACACACACACACACACAGACAATCTGGTAACTCCAACTGACCTCAGCATGTTGCTGGACTGTGGAGGGAAGCTGGAATACCCGAAGAAAACCCCACGATGACATGGGGAGAACATGCAGACTCCACACATAGAGCCAAGGTGGACCCTGTTTCTAAGCAAATATGAGAGCTTCAGTCTTGATGTTGCACAATCCCAGAATTCACAGCTAAAATCCAAATATTCAGTTATTGACTCACAGGGAAGCTGACGTAGGGAAAAGTGAGGAAACATTGTTACTTGGTTTTTTTTTCATTTTTAAAAACTGCAGACGGCTCAGAGGATTTGTTTTTAGATCCATTTGTTAAATAGGTTTTGGATTTTGTTAGATTTTTGTCCTAAACATGTGCCAGCAGTTTATGTTGATGTATATAAAATTAGAGCAAAATACATGTTTATGTTACAGCGGCTTTATTCGACTCATGCACCATTGATATAGACATTATTTATTTTATAAGAACATAAGAAATTTACAAATGAGAGGAGGCCATTTGGCCCATCAAGCCCGTTTGGGGCGAACTTAACTAATAGCTCAGAGTTGTTAAAATCTTATCTAGCTCTGATTTAAAGGAACCCAGGGTTTTAGCCCGCACTACTTGAACAGGAAGACTATTCCATACTCTAACTACACGCTGTGTGAAGAAGTGTTTCCTCAAATTCAGTTTAAAATGTTCTCCCGCTAATTTCCACCTATGGCCACGAGTTCTAGTATTTAAACTAATATTGAAATAGCCATTTGGCTGAACAGCATCCAGACCTGTTAGAATCTTATATACCTGGATCATGTCCCCCCTTAATCTCCTTTGCGCGAGGCTGAACAGACGATCCAATCTCCTAAAATTAATCTTTTTGGAGGGTGTTGCAACACGGCAAAGTGAGTGATTAATCATTTGGCAGCCCTGATTCATACACACAAATTCAGTGCAGAATCACTAAGAAATTACAATAAAACCACGTACTTGCATTCCTACAGGTCATCATGATTTCATTTTGTTCTGCACAACAGGGAAATGCCCAAAACCATAAGTTCAGGAATTTTCATCTATGATTTCTATCCTAGTTTCCGTTGATGACTACAGAAAAGTGAACAGATCTATTTCCCCCAGACATCGTGGAATTGTGATAAAAATGTATGCTGACGTACCTGCCTAAACGCAGGTTGCGAAGAGGTGATGTCACTGCAGCTTTGGCGCAGATGGAGCCTTTCAGATTAATAACTGCCTAAAAATAACCAGGCATCACTGCATCACTGGGAAAACCGTGTGCAGAGGCAGTGTGAACATGACAGGAAATGTACATGTAGCAGAGCTTTCTTCAGAAAGCACAGCAGCAGAACATGGGGAGTCACTGGCTGAAGGGGAGTCACTGGCTGATTGGGAGTCACTGGCTGATGGGGAGTCAATGACTCATGGATAATGGCTAGCTCAGGGAGATTTTCTGGTTTCAGGCTTCAAGAACCATTTATGTAGGAGCTTGAATTAATAAAGACCTGCTCCATTTGAAGAGGGTGTGCTCAGCGAAACACTATAGAGGGTGAAGAAGGCTTGCTACATTAATTCCAGCAGAAAAATTCTCCTTAATCTCATACTATGTCAGGCCTTTATAACATTTTTATATCTATCCATGACTGTACAATAGAGTATTTGAAAGAAGAAGGCTGTTCATGATCCCATAACAGGGGAAAGCTTTCAGTTATAGTGGTATGGAAAGGAACTCTGGTCCCCACTCTCTGAGTCCACTCTCTGTCCCCCCTCTGGTAAGTCGATGAAGGTCAGACTTCTGGCCTGGACACCATTTCCTGTTGTGTTCTAAAACCCAGGTGTGGCTGACAGTACTTTGTCCCTGTGGTCCTAGTTATGATTATTGCTGCTAAATAGAAGCATACTTTTACTATTCTGATGGAATCTCAAGCTGGAAGTTAACACAGAATCCACTTGAATAAATGAAACTAGATGCTGTCGGAACGACAAAAATGTATCCTCTGGACAACCCCGTCATCCCTCCCCCATATAATCCTTAGTTCTCCCCCCCAACTGTCTACAATCTCTAGTGTCCACCTCCCCAAAAATATTTATTAAAAGCCCAAATTTATGTGACTTGTTTCAGTGTAATCAGGTTAATTAGATTTGGGTCTGTGGCTGTTCTTTCATGTGTCATGATTAAGTGACACTGCTTCAATTTCTGTGCAATTTGTCTCAAAATTAAACAAGTTTCAAACCTTATTCTTTACAAAGTGAAGTTCCAATGAAGTTTAAAAAAGATCTGATAAATACTTTTTAAGTTATGAGATAAGTGCCTGCGGCTACCCTTCTCTTTGATACTACTATGTGGTGCAATTTCATTTTGGTGTGATTTGTCTCAAAGTTTGACTGGTTCCAGATCTTCACCAACACAGTGTGTCTGCAAAGGTTGAAAAATGCCCATAAAATAATCTTTTGAATTATCGTGCTGATGAGATCAAATGTCTGAGGCTGCCCTTCTCTTTGCTCCTGCTCCATGGTACTGCTTTAATTTCGGTGTGATCGATTGCAAAATTTGATAATTTTCCAGATCTTCCCGCATACTATGTGTCTGCAAAGTTAAAAAAAGATCCGTCAAATAATTTTTGAGTTATTGCATTAATGAGATAAGTATTTGCCAGACCAGTCCCAAAACCATATGTATTACTTGTTCAGGGAATACAGATAGAAATGCGAAAAAAGACTGACTCCCTCAGAAACAGCTGCTATAGAAGACTTCAGATCAATGATTGTACCCGCTGTCAAGCATTTTTCAGGTACTGTGTATAGTGCCGCAGAGGTGACACACTTGTACAACATTTAACATGCATGTGTTACATTGACATTTATTTAGCAGACACTTTTATTCAAGGTAACGTATGATTGAGAAAGGTTCAGCTTTAACTGGGAATAAGGGCCTTGCTCAAGAGCCCCACGTAAACTTGGCAGTGTTTGTGGGATTTGAACCGCCGATCATCTGGCCACAGACACAAAGGCCTAACCTGCAGAGCCACATACTGCACTAAAGTTATTTTTTTTATATACGGAATCTCATTCAGTGACTAACATAACTTATCAGTTTAGGAGTGCAAAATCTTCAAACATTAGTTCAAATGAGTTACTGAGCAGCACAAAGTAGGGTGCAGTGCCAGCCAAAGAAACATCACACATTTATTACACTATAGTGTTTCCATTTAAAAATCTTCCCCTTTTTCTGTGCTTTAAGTTCCCTATTATCACTGCTGACTCACACTGTTTTTCAAAGAAACTTCCTATGTTTCATTACAGAATTACACTGTTTTTCTGGAAAAAACAAAACAAACCAGGATGGTGGACAAAAAAGGATGTATCATTAAGTACACTGTGTTAATCTGAAACGTACATATGGATTACATGTCAAAATGCATTCATGAGACAAAAGTAAAACAAACATGTATATGGAGAGTCCAAAATTAATTGTTACATCTCCCAGAATCAATAAGCCATAACAAGCATGAGATATCCTGCTCCATTTCTCTTAAATTTGTATGTTAAAGTAGAATTCCTTGTGGTTTCAGTCAAAAGGGTCTCATCCACCTCTCTAACTGCACAAACTTGTGCCGGTCCAAAATTGTCATGCTGAAATCACACACCTGACCTAAGGTAAGTATGCAGCTGATAAAAACCAGCCACAAGACTCGCAGTATAACACAAAATGGGAGAAAGATGACCCCATCTGCTGCCCTACAGAGTTGCACCTAAAGATGTAATGAGACTGCAGGCGAGAGGAATCAACAGCACTGACCCTGGTGACTGCCCTTGTTCTCACTGTCCCCCTGGCCACTTGGCAGGCTATTTTAATAATGAGCTTGTTAGCATGTGGGAGCGAGTCTTTTGGCCCTTTGATGACGCTTTGTGGTGAGAGCACACACATTTGAGCAGTTCATCATCTCTAGGCCTTTAAACGAGAGCAAGACACTGACAAGAGTCACTATGAGCATAATTGTCTATAATTGGCTCTCTGAATAACCCACCTAAAAGACTGAAGGCAATTCACAACTATCGGATCCCTGAAAGATAAATATCAACCTAATGATATTTTTAGCTGTCAGACATACACCTCTTCACTCTACTCTGATATTGTGATTGCTTTACAACGCCAAATGGGTTGTTATACCTGCCTTAACCTTGCCCTCTGGTTCAGATGTGAGAAGTGTCTCTCCCCCCTGGCCCTAACCCCCCTGACAGGATTCCCATTTACACTGCAGTCTAGACGAAATCCTCACACTTATCAAACTAATTGGCACCAGACTGCAAGGTTGCTTAATCAGAACATTTCCTTTGTGTCCTCATATGTCCTCTTTTTCATCATTACAGACGCCTTCTCAAATCCACTTTCATGAAAGTGGGCATAAACAAATCAGGTATGTAGGAAACAAGCAAACCACTATATAAAATGCGAAGTACTGAACTACAGGGATAAGTATAATCTGGAGGAAAAACCCTCGCCTGATTGATTTGGCTCAATTATCATTTAGCTATGATAAGGGATTTTTGTATTTTCATACAAAAAGAAGACAAAATGTAAAAATATTAATGTTTTGGTGAAGAACAACTTTGAAGCATTGTGCTGTCGCTAATAGAACAATTTTGAAGCTAAACAAAACAAATGCTGTTTTGAGAAGAAATGAAGAGAACTGCAACAAAGAGCAAAATGTGTGAATCTGTACCCAGCCGGATATTATAAATTCCTCACAAGCATCAGTTTTCTAGTAGCTTATTGGAAGGAATATATGCTTAAAATAAATATAAATGACACTTTCTTAATTAATCTGGAAATGAAAAATGGTTTTTAGTCTCTTATTATGCCTTAACTGATATTTTATATATCTTTTTCTGTTAAGGTAGACACAACCCATTAGCATCTGAAATTTACTTAAACATCACTTGTTTTTGAACTAACAGTTCAAACAGTTTTGTATAACAAATCTCAGTTTCAGCCTGACAACAGCCCCTAACCTAATTGTTTCAAAATATCACACCTGCATCTGGGCACAATACACTTCTCCTATTGTTCAAAACAACAGGACTGCTCTGTTTTAAGACTGAGCTGGATTATGTGAAAGGTCTGCAGAAAAGAGCAAAGTTCTTGTATGTTAGCAACTAATTTAAGAGCCTCTAATGTATGACATTTGATTCCAGGGGCTCCACTATAGATTTCGGGCCCCATGAAAGGATATCATATTGGGCTTTCAACCCAGACCAATCCAAATACAGTGGAAACCGTTTATAGTGATCATGTGTGTCTGGGTGAAACTGATCACTATAAGCGGATGATCATTATCGCCATACTGTATATAAAATATAGCTTATTGTGGTTTCACTGCTGCATGTTGTTGGCTCATTTTTTTGGCAGTTTATCACAAGCTTTGATGAGTCTATATTTTTCATTGAGAGAAAACAACTTTCTTTTTCCCGTCATGTTTACTGTGCACGCAGCAGGTAGCTAGCCAGAAGCAGACAGGTTACCCCAAGGCAAAGTAGGGCTATCAAAGTGAAGTAAAGTAAGAAACAAGAAAAAAAGAACTACCATACTTATCTTTCCATATGTTGTCATGTATAAAAATCCCAGAATGAACACAGTAAGTGGATTACGTGATTACTATAAGCAAATTATTTAAACAGTATTTGTACAGGAATGATTCTGTCCCAAGCTTTTTGATTCATATAAGCGGTTGATCACTATATATATGTGTGTGTGTGTGAGTGTGTGTGTCTGTCTGTCTGTCTGTGTCTGTGTGTGTGTCTGTGTGTGTGTGGGGGGTAAATCTATAGGTATAGCAACATCTTGCAGGCCTCAGCAGATACAGTCCCAGCTGGCTGCTCATAAACACATAAGGCAGGTTTGGGATCACCGAGCCATAATAACTGAATTATGCCTATTAAGAAGCCTGCACTGGGAGCCGGGATCGCACCGCCTCCCCTGACATCCCAATGTGACGGCCTGTTGTTGGCAGAGGGGGAGCTTTTTACATTCACTGGATCGCATGCTCACCTAATCACTCCCACATGCTTCCCTAATTCAATACAGAGTACAGAGATGCTAATGGGCTGGAAATGAGATTTTACCATTTGGGATGTATAAAACAAAGAGAGTGCGACCCGTAAGCGTGATTCTTAACTGAATGGACTTAACACGGGAAATCCAAACTTAATGGCCCTGTGAAGCGAGTGTAAACTTGCATTGAAAATTGATGAAGTAATGTGCAGTTACCCTTGAAATAACTGCAAGACACAATAAACAATGATCGCACTTGGCTGGGACAGAGGTAAACATGACAATACAAAGGCACAGTAATTTAATCTTTGCTGTTGTAAATGTTCCAATTAATTGCTGATGAAAGACATCAATTTTAACATATACATCATGGATAGATGCTTCTCAGAAGCGGTTTGGGTTTCACAAGCAGAGAAGGCCCATTCTTTTAATTCTTTTAAGAAGTCCACTAAGGAAAATGAAAAGTTTTCTTTTGGTGCAATTTCAGATAAAGATCATAAACCAACAGAGGGCATTTCCTATTGGCCAGTGAGGCACTGGCAGGCTCAACCTAGCCAAACCACACTGTATCATTTGGCCTTACTGCATTTGAAGAAAAAACACCACAGTAAGGGAATGCAGCCTCACTAATTTCAGTGTGTAGTGCCACATTTTTAGAAGCATTTTAACTTTGAGCACTTGCATATGTGTCGCTGACCGGTGGGTTTGTGAGATCATAAATATAGATTCTTCTGTGGCTTTTTCTATCTTAATGATAGGCTGGAAACCACCATGTGCTCCAGTCACATGGTAATTACAGTAAACTGAACACAGAGAGGAGTTTGTGGACTAGGAGTGAACCTAGTGTGGTGGGCTTGGGATGTGAGACAACGCCTCTCTTAGGAGGCCTCTGAAAGGACAGAAAGTTTGATGCACTAACTTCAGCATCCTCTCTGTTAATTAACGAGCTGCATCATACACACCTTCACATACATGAAAATGAGGTAATGAAGTGTGAATTAGGTGTGAAAATGAGGTAATGAATCAACGGCTGCCTGACACAGTGAAAATTGCATAAGCGAAGATACTGTATCTTTTGAAATTGATCTATATATCTTTAAATAATACAAGTTTTCAATATTTTCAGCTAGATTTTAAACTGACTGGTGCCCCCATCTGCTTGTTCTCTTTAATGCTACATCACTTGCCAGGAAATTCCCATCTCAGTTAAAACAGCTGCCTAGGTGAGCGGCTGCACTGGCCAGGTGAGGAGAACAAAGGCTTTGCAGGCAGCTCGGGCAAAACCACTGTTCCAGAATGAATGAATGAAAAAACAAAGAAAGAACAGTGAAGGAAAACACAAGTCCCAAATTGACATTAAGATAAACCATTAACTATAAAAACGAGATAAAGATGACATGGTGTAGCTGATACTGATCTAGCAGCAGAGAGGTTTCAACAGGATCTTGACTTAATTAGCGACTGGGCTGATACCTGGCAGATGAAATTTAACATAGATAAATTTAAGGTAATCCACGCAGGGAGTAGAAATATAAAGTACAGATATTTTATGGGTTCCATGGAAATAAAGGTAGCTGATT
>JAODLD010000113.1:26332165-26347254 GCA_026781065.1 Mormyrops boulengeri
CCTGTTGCTATTCTTCTTTAATCACATTTGCATTTATATAGATTTGAAAATGACAATATCTAAAAAAAGCATTTAAAGCATGTTTATTATACATGAAGTTTAGATAAGTCTAGGAGGGCATTTCAAACTGGTAGCCCTTCGTATGGCTCAGTACCCGTGAAGTAGCTCTCAGTTTCAAAACGGTTGGTGACCCCTGCCCTACTCTAAGCCTTTGCCCACCTTTACGCTGGGCTGCGAAGTTGTGGGCGGGGGGAAGCACATGTCAGGATAGAACACACTGCAGTAAATCACAGTAATACACTATGCCCTTGACCCCACAGGCTCAGGAAACCCGAACCAGCTGAAGGGAAGAGAAAGAGCTGGTCTGCTTTTCAACTGGTGCTGACAGGAAACAGGAACAGAGGTGAGAGGGCAGAGTGTGAAGGAGCGAGCGTGCACCCGTGTGTGCCATTAAAAGAGCGACATAAACAGGGCAGAAGATTTATGTCAGGCCCCACCTGCAAGGTGTGCTCAATGCGATATGGGAAGTTCTTCAAGGTACACAGGGGAATGGCTTTCTCAGAACTGGACGTGCCAGGTCCATAGGATTCCGTCAGAAAGGGCACCGCAACCATGGTGTGGCCTCTGCATCCCAGCGTGCCCCCTTCCAGCATGGGCTTTTGATACTGGAGACAGCGTTTGTCCAGATAGACTCCTGCAAGGTCAGTCAGGAAAGGCCAGCACATTCACTACCTCCCCATGACTTTGACATTTATCATTATTCATTCATTACATTAATGTGTAATAATGTAACAGATTTTTTCTGTTCTTTTCTGCAGGATTTCCTCATACAGTGCAAAGATAATAAGTTAATAAGCATATCTAAAATGCCCAAAGTATGTACCCTGTGATAGCTTGGCATCCCATCCAGGATATTCCAGGTTGGAACAGGCTGTAGGATTCGTGTTACTGGACTATAGTCTTATAAAACCTTATCAACCAATTCAAAGCAAGTGAAGAAATAACAGGGTATTTGCAGATATTATGGCAGTTATCTTGGCTAATTCACTGCCTCTGCCTTCTTTCACTTTACTGAAATATACTGACACATTACAAGGGGAAGGTAATCTTCCAAAGATAACTGTATGTAAATATATGCCATGCAGCACACTTGTTTATATGACAAACATAAAAAAAAACTCAAAGAAACACATTTCTCTTACTAAATTTGATTAGTAAAGTTCATTTATCAATGTAATGTAGTTCTGCATCCAGGCAGTAATGTCAAAGGGGCATACAGCAGGCAAACTGAAATGAAATAATTACATTTCCAAAGGTGGATAGTTTGGATCCAGAAAGTAAAAATCCAGATCAAGGTTTTATTTCAACCAACCAGCTGAGTATAAAGAGTCTTAGTCAGTAACACTATGAGTGAACTCAAATGGTTGGTTGAAACAAGAACCTGGCCTCGATTTTGATTATCTGAATGTGAACTATGCACCTCTATTAATATATTTGATACTAGCCAGTTTATTCCTTATTATTCTAGAATATGCCTGGGTCAACTCATTGCACTCCAAATTAGTTCCATAAGAATAACAAAAATGTATGGAGCAGAGAGTTAGCTACCACAGAGAATCCCATCCGTCGTTCTTCTTACCGCTTACATTGTATAGAGGATGCCAGTCCATTGCAGGGCACATGCACACACATTCACTATGAGCAACCTAGAGATGTCACTTACCTGAACGTCATACCTTTAGACTGTAGGGGAAAACCAGCATACCTGAGGGATGTGTGTGATATGGGGAGAACATGCAAGCTCCACAACAACAACTCACAAGGGGGATTTAAACCTGGAAGTGTGAGGTCACTCTGCCACCCGACAGTGAAACTCTCAAATTTCGAACATTGAATTAAAAACCTGACATGGGAGCTACTGACTCGCTTCTATACTGTCCACTGCTGCCACCACTCCATGCAGACCCGAGAAAAACTGGTCTCCATAGATCTGCTCACTGTCCGGATCCACGCGGTTTTGATGAGCTGTGATGTGAAGGGATGGGTTCATCTTTTTGACAGCCTGCTTCGCAACCTCAGACTTCAAACCCTGGCCAAGGTTGGAGTGGGGGAGCATTGTGGAGGACAAAGGCCGAGAGAAAAGAGAAAGTAGAAATAAATGGGTAGAAGACATTCCAGAGGCAAAATGTGTAGATAGTTTTCATTATAAATTATTATTATTATTCAGGGCCACAGCCAGGATTTTTAAAATATCGAGGTCAAAAGTGTTATCTCGTCCTAGGTGTGTCCTGTAATGGATTGTGTCTACTGAAGTTGTAGAAAAAATACTGGGGACTTTACCTCGGTGTCCTCAGTGGTAGGTAGAGGCATGGTATTAATACTACAGTATTACCTGGTTAAAAGAGATATGAAAGTGCTATTTTGTGCCATTGCCCACTGAGGGCCAGCTTAAGTATCCCTCCTTAAGGGGATGGCTTATAAAGGCCCCATAGACTGCTACTGTGAAAACACTCTACATTCTACCTGAGTCTGACACACAGCTTTGGAGTTAAAGGAAGCAAAGCAACAATGTTTATTTTATAGGTTAGAACAATGAAGTTGTACAGTGTAAGATAATATACCCAGAAGTCAATATAGATAGTCGCCAAATGCATGAAATGGGAAGAACACAAATAAGTGTGCTTTTGCTTACCCCAATGTCTTCAGTTCTGAAGAGAAACTGTCGATTCAGATTTGACCTCTCTATTGAGTCCATGTCAGTCACAGTGATGGACCCACCCTCTCCAGCACCCAAGCCAATCAGAGCAAAGTGCTTCAGAAGCTCACAGCCAATAGCACCAGCTCCAACCTAAACAAATCGCATGTGTGCCACACTATTATGTCTTGCATACAAATAGATACATAAAAAAGACTGATACTAAGAGAATCAAAGTCAAAATTCATTTTTCATATCTTTATTATCCAATCAGCTTTTATTCATAAATAATGTTTTTCACATTTTGAATCATAAATAGGTCATTCAATTTATGTATAACTAGTGAACTATATCCACAGCTTATATGACAGAATCAAGATTATGTGTTTCCATGAACAATTATGCATTCCATACAAAGCAATTGCTTTAATTTAAAAGATTTTTTGAAGCGATACTGCAATTAAATCTGGTTTTGGAATATTATTTCGTGCTAAAGACACAGCCTTTATCAGCCACAAAGTCAATGACCATGAAAGAAACACTATAGAATCTCAACTATTTATTACACACCCTAAACAAAAACATAACCGGAAATACCACCTGAATTGGTGCCCTTTTCGCTTCCTGAGATTTATATCAGTCAAGATTATGTTTTATGTCTGAATATTTCTAAAAAGGTGAACATTTCTATATTTAGTTTCAAGTGGTTTCCAAGCCTGACAAACTGCAGTGAAATGTAATTCAGAGAGTGCCCTCCTCTGGAGGGTCTATGCTAGTACACTCACCAGGAAGTAATTCTGTACACCAAGCTTGTCCTGGAAGGCCTTTCCAAACACAGTAATCTGTCCATCATAGCGACTCTTTCTCTGGAGGCAATGTGAGGGTTAAATATTTTACAGAGGTGAATTCTTGCACAAATATCAAAAAACAAACATAAACTGCGACACTAATTATGACAAATACAATTATATTGACCTATAAATGAACATGTAATGCCTGTAATTGCATAGGAAAATAAACTAAAATAACACTGACACGCAAACACACACACACTCTCACAGACACACACACTCTCACACAAACACACACACAGATACACACACTCTCACACAAACATACACACAAACACACACACACTCTCACATAAACACACACAGACACACAAACACAGACTCTCACACAAACATACACACAGACACACACTCTCACACAAACACACACACAGACACACACACACTCTCACAGGCACACACACTCTCACACAAACACACAGACACACACACTCTCACACAAACACACACAGACACACACACTCTCACACAAACACACACAGACACACACACTCTCACACAAACACACACACACTCTCACACAAACATACACACAGACACACACACTGATGAGCCAAAATATTATGACCTTCCCCACATGAAGCAAATAATTATAATTATATGGGACGTGATTAGAGGCCAGTCTGAGTGCCCTTGCCAGCCCCTGTTCACTGTCAGAAGTGCATACATTATGGACGGCCGTGAACATGTCAAGCATTTCTGGAATGTGTTGGACCAGCAAATCCGATCTGTACCTTCACAGTCCCATATGCAGCAGGGCTTGATGCCCTGTGTGTTGTGACACAGTACACCCGTAACCATCATTAAACTTATAAGCCATTTGTGCCACAGTCGCACTGCTCTTGGTTCATACCAGGTACGGTAGCCTTCGTTCACATCTCGCATTGTCAAGTCTTGGCCACTGAGCACCCTGTCGGTGCATTGTGCTTTATCCATCCTCTGACCCCTCTCAGCAGGTACTCCCCACGGCTGACTGACAGCACTCCGCAAGTCTTGTTGTTTCAGCTCTGACACAGTCCTCTGGCCATTTCTTCTGCATTTAACATGTCGACTACGAGTACCAAGTGTTAGTTTACCATCTAATACAGACGCTCCTCTACTTACGAACGTTCAACTTACGAACTTTCAGACATACGAACGAAGAGGACTCTAAGTCCAAATTGTGTTCACTGGGCTCCCGTTTCCTGCAACATCAATATTTTTTTCTGTGCTCCAGTTCCGCCTAGTATGACTTCTGGCCGCTACTCCCGACCCGCAGCAGCGTAGCGTGCGTACTCCCGGCATCCTAGTTCTTAGTACTTGCGTATACCCTTAAAATGATGTTGAATAACGATTTATGAACATTTCAAGTTGCGAACGGCCGTTCGGAACGTATCTCGTTCGTGAGTAGAGGAGTGTCTGTATATCCCCAGACCTCGATACGCACTGTTTTTATGAGATAATCAGCATTATGCGCTTCATGTGGGTGTGGTCATAATGTTTTGACTAATCTGTGTATATAATAATGGTAAAAGTCATGGAGAGTATATCTCACTGCTGCACAGTCTTCCTGAGTCAGCAGCATTCCTTCCTCATCTTCCTCTGGCAGACATTCAAGGGCATCAAAATACAGCCACTGCTGCAGAGGAGTAAACTTTCCGCTGCATGCCTACCCATCACAAAAGTTTTGTTAGAAGGGGAACAGGAGGATGTGCTGTATCAAGAGGTGCGTTAAACCATGTCTTTGAGACCTGGGCTCTAGAAGACCTGGCACAGGTAAAACACAATTATTCCATAAATTCTGTACAATGGATCCAGAAGAACATGTGCATGATATATCTATCGAGGCAAAGTCATCCAAATATGACCTTAGTATAAAATCATATTCATCAGGAAAACAGATCTCACCTTCATCACCTCTTGGGAAGCAAGACCCCCAATGAAAGCATTGATCGGTCCCAGATTTCCCCGGGCAGTGAGGGCCAGTTTTTGGATGATGTCTTCATCCAGCCCCTCCAGTCTGCCATCCCTGTTCAGTTCCCTCACCATAGAAACCAACATTTCTGCATCTTCCTGCAGGAAGTAGTGAAAATTGTTTTTGAAATTGGAGCAAGCCAGATCAAAGCATAGTAGACACCAAACACAAGATCCTCACACTATAATTGTCTAAAGAATTAATGAATAGCAGAAAGAAGTTCACTGATCACTGAACCTGACCTTGTTTCTTGTTTTGGGCAACCGTCCTGTGCTCTTCACAAAGCCATGCAAAGCTTGGAAGGCCAGATGAAGGGTTTGATGTCTGTTTATTTTTCCAAAGTCTGTGATCATAATCTGAGGGTTGGCTAGGGCCTCCTTGATGGGTTTCTGTTGAATAGAAAGATGTGAATGAGAACGAGATCACTGGCAGAACTGGAATGTTAATGGAATATATAGAATTTAACGCAGTTTTAGACATTTTATGCTTATTTGTTTATTTTGCTTATTAAAAGTTAGTTACTTACAAAAGTAAATGTCTTTGACATTTTGACCTCAGTGGCGACTCCACCCTTTTCATATTCAGAGAAGTGCAAGGTGTCACAAATACTGAAGCTGTAAGGATCTGTAGCCATGGGAATAAAAGATGATCACTTGTTTGTGTTGAGTATCACCACTGCTACTCTACATATTTCCTCATATCCTCTGAGTTCAAAACTTACTCAAGACTTTAATTTCCACTGGTCCACAGCTGTTGAGCTCCATCATGCCGCGCACATCAGAAAATGTGACTTTTTCTACATCATCAAACTCGTGTTTCTCTGTACATGTAACTATGCCAGGATTTGCCTTAAAAGAGTACAAGACAGAGGGTGATAAACCAGAGGTGCAGCCAATGGGATTTGATAGCAAGTCGATCCATTGATGAATAGATGGAGTTAAATACTGTCATATAGCATATATGAAGAAATGATTTACGATTCCGAAACTTTTTTTAAAAAATTTATTTAAAATAAATTAGGAATTCAACCTGTTATTGTAAAAGGTTTCAGTACGCTAAAACACACATTTTGCTTACAATACCTACTCATTTCATTGGAAGAAGTTTCTGCACGCATTATTCAAGCAAACCAGGGAGATTAAAGAAGAAATCATTTTAAACTAAAATAATTCATGTAGTTCTATATTTATTTAATCATATGCAATGCAATGTTACCTTGTCAATATGAGAGATCATGGTGGATACAGGTGTTTCGCCATTACAATCAGTGACTTCAAATTCTTCTCCAAAATCACAGAAGAGTTGCCTGAAATTCAACACAAGCTGTTCCTGTACCTTCAACATACTTGTTTTTCAGGCATTTTTAGGAACAGCAATTTAGATTGCTAAAAATTATAACCTCCACCGCCAGGTTTGTTCAGGTTTAGAACCAAATGGTCACAAGATGGAATATTTCACAAGAACACTTGTTGACTGATTTGAAAAACACAGGGCAGCCAGTAGTGTAGTGGCCATCTTTCTAGGGCCTGTAGTACCCTGTAGTATTAAAACTGAGAGAGGTGCTTCTTGGAAAAAAAACAGCTACATACATCTAACAGGAATTGCTACTGTTCTGTCCTTACCCACAAAGTCCTTTGGTATCAGCTAAGATGAACTGGATGTCATTGGAGTGACAGAATGTCCCTAATTTTATCTGCTCATCCAGAGGGGAGTTTGTAAGAACAATCACCTGTGAAATAGACCCAGACACCACTCATACAATTATATTGCTTATATGAATCTTAACACTTTTAGTTTCACTTTGCAGACATTCTAGAACTTCTTAAACCTAATAGATAATGCTGGAAAGTACATGTTATTGAAAATTAGAAAAAAAGGATCAAATCATATCTCCACAATTCCATATGTTTGCATGTATCTTTAGAGGACTAAACATAAAAAACACAACTATATACTTAAAAGACTAAAAACTAAAAAAGAAAACTGTAAAAGAAAAACTCCTTGGTAATTGTGAGTAATTTTCGTTTGTTTTCAGTTCCAAACAGTTTCACAAAGAATTGAGATTCCATAAATAAATTACCTGGAACTGGGTCAGAAAATCCTCAGTGAGTGGACCAGTGTAGTCAGACACTCTTACATATGTGTTGAGCTTTGACAGTTTGGACAGTGAACACTGGGCCCTGTTCAGCCCCAAACTAGATTCATCTAGATAGAACTTCAGAAAAAAGCAAGATAAAACAGGGTCAATAAGCCTGAGACAGACATTGATGCTAACTATAAGGTAACGCTTCACATTAACTGCACCTTCATAATGTATTCATAGGACATTGATTAGAAGCAGGTAAATACGCATTAACATGTTAACATACCTTAACAGCTTCAATATACATTAATAACCAAATTATATTATAATATGAAATATTATAATTGTATAATTGTGTAATATTACTATATATATAAATTTTTAATGGATGTATGTTGGACAAATCAAAATTACACATAACAGTGAAAGGAGACATACTGGTTGCTTTATGCTAAACTTAAGGTACATAGCAGCAGAAAAGAAATTGCAATTAAGAGTAATATTATTTATATCTTGAATCAATTCGAGCAGATATGAGTAGGAATTTGTATTGTTCCAAACCAAGATCCAGATGATCTCGCTTTCCCCATTACAATGGACCTCGCCCTTACCCTTACAATGCCATGTTGCATCAGGCGTACCAGTTCATTACCTGTGAAGACAGGTCTTCCCACTCTGCGACATCCTCATCCTGAATGGTGACGGACTTGACCCCAGCCAGAATCACGTTCTTGGCTATCTCCACTCCAAGTCCCCCCATCCCCGAGATGAGGACATTGGCGGATTTCATGCGACTCATTGCATCATGGCCCAGGACGTACCTTAGAAATTGTCAGTGTTGGACAAAAATATGATGAATTTCCTGCATAGTGTGTAACTTATAGTATTGCCGTACATAGTACTATTATTATTCATCCATCTGACAAAAGCTTATCCACTACTATGGTGAAGTTAGAGGCACTAATTTGCAAATTCTAAGAGCAGGGATAGGACTTGAACCCCCCCCCCCCCAACACAGAGTAGCTTCATGTTTTTCGTTATTCCTTTACAAACTCACAATGTAAGAATATATAAAAGCAGGAACGATATTACAATTCATGATCATTCCAACACAGGAGAACCAACCAAATGCTTGTAATTCTTTTGAAATCCTTTTTGTTCCGAATTTTCTATTAAGAAAGAACATTTTTTTCAACTATTATGAAGTAGTAAAAATAGGAATAATAAAACTGATCTGGAATGTGAAAGGTTCTGTCTTGGACTCCCTTTACCGTTACTAGTAGTGGTATGATTGTGTGCACATGTGATTACCGATAATTGTTCACATGTGCAGTTTAATGTAGAGTGTAGATGTTTTGTTTAGGTATGTCATTTAGCTGCTGGTCCAATTAGAATATTTGTTTTGAGTGATCCATGTCAGAGTACTTTGCCCCCCCTAAGGACTAGCATATTTGTCCTGACCCCCCCCCCCACACACACACAAAAACGGTATTCCAGAGTTGCATTGTCACATTTTCTATTTCTACTCGTTTTAAGGGGTTGCTTTGCATTCACATTTTATTTAAACACTACTAGCAGCTACAAATTTCTATATGGGTCCTCCAAGTTTGTAAGCATTAACTGAGCAACTTTCCCATCGTAACTTTTCGTTACGTTAGTAGTCATAACAGTTCAATAAGCGGCGCCCGTCTTTCAGAATCAGTCCATCTTGTTCTGTATGTTGGTTCCTCGTGTGGCCAGCAGGTGTCGCTAGTCACCCCATTCCTTTTTCTGTATTTCGCTAGGTTTGGCCGTTTTCTCAGTCCCTGTACTTTACCCCTATACCCACACCGCTGAGTATGCAGCTTATAACTGTGCATCCCTAACCATTGTCAGTTCAAGGCTGGCCAGCTAGCTTCAACTGTGTTAGGTATATGGGTTATCTGGTGCCCAATGTCGTGTTCTTGTATTTTTGTATTGGGTGTTAATTCACTTAAATTATACAACTTAATTGTCTAAACTGTCGATAATGCTTCTAGGGTAGGCTAGTTAATCAGTTTTGTCATCTTACCATTTATTTCTGAAATAAACAAAAAGTATTTGATCAAGTCCAGAACAAGTTAAGTATTTGAAACGATCAGCGCTGTGCTTTTCAATTAACAGGGGCGCAAACTTCGATCCGCCGGCTGGAATCATATTTTCAACTCGAAACGAGTCTGCACATACATGTGTGTAACAGTTTTATGTCATTGTAAAGGACTGCAGTCTGGAGGGTGTGCAAACTACCCCAACATTTTGAGGTAGCTGATTTTAGGTTTATAATGGAATAATTCAAATTTCCCATAAGACTTATTTCGTGAGTTAAGCCGAGCTTTCCTTGTAGTCTTAGAGCAACAGCTAGTGATGTAAAGTAATGTTTTCATTCTAATTCACGCTCGTCAGAATATCACTTTCAAAACGTTGCGAGGTGGCTTGTTTTACGTCATTAATTGTGCGCCCCCCCCACTTCACTGTTTTGGTATGCGCAACTGCGCATGCCCGGAAGCTAATTTTCGGATATCGCCGAGAACGTAGAATCAATGAAAGGAAGCTTAGTTGCCCAAGCGGCCAGAGAAACGCAAAAAAAGAAACAAGAAATATGTTTAAATGTAATATATAGAACTCCAAACGGTAACAGCGTTTTCCTCTCCGCTAGCAGAATGTGAAACTGCCAGAGCTATAGCTGCTTCTATCCCAACAGCAGCCCCCCTTTAACGCTCTCAGAGTGCGATATCATTTTGATACCGTTGTTGAGGCCCACTGTCCCTCGTCATGGTTACAGCATCAGTTCCCCCTACTTGTCTTTGCCTTGGGCCCCCAAATCACTAACCCGCCAACCCTCCAGTTCAGTTTTTCCCCTCACTCTACCCCCCCCCCCCCCGCAATCCATTCGTGCCACGCAAGTTTGATTACCTTTCCAATACTCATTTTTAATTGTTCAATTGTTGTAATACTCTAATTTAATTTGTCGCAACTCCTCTGAACTCCCCCGGTTGATTAATAAAGATATACTTCGATACCCACATGCCTTCTAAGTTTGCACTCCCATCCACACACAATACGAATAACGAAAATACGACGCAGTAATTAATGCGCACGTATATTTTTCATATAAATTGGTTGAGAGACTACTTACAGCTGGCGAGAATAAAGGCTTTCGTCAATTTCTGCGCTCGCTGACATCTTCTACGGAAAATGGGAAGCTTTATCAAGCGATTTAATTTGTCACTAAATGTCACCGAGGAGGAACAAATGTACTGAAGGATCCGAGATGAATTACTCGAAAGTTACGAAGAAATACCTATCACTTTAAAACATTTAAAGTCTATAAACCTGCTATCAGAGTGACTTCAGTAAATCGAAACCGAAACAAACATATTTGACTTTCTCTTTTCATGGTTAAATTCCCTCCTACCGATGAATGTAATTTTCAGTTTGTGAGTGTGCGCATCGGGGAAGGATACTTCCTTATGTTTCATTCAGAATGAGTCCCTTACAAAAGTATGGTTGTACTGCATTGTCCTTACAGTAATTTTCTATTTTGTGCATGGTACATTCACAATATGATGATATATATGGTATGTATTCCTAGTATTTGAACAGTGTTTAATTTCATACTATGGTACTTTGTTCTGTGACCATAGCATTCTGTTACATTTCATGGTATTTCAAGATTCAAGATTCTTTATATGTCATGTGCATAGTTATACATGTACAACACGCAGTGAAATGTATCCTAAACCGCTCTTATCCGACTGTGCAACCGTTTAAATAATTTACAAAATAACATTAATTTAAAAAAGAAGAGATAAGATATAGAAAAAAGATTAAAAAAATAATTAAAACTTTAAAGTATTTCCAACTTCTATTGGTACAAAAATTACAAAATTATAGATAGATAGATAGATAGATAGATAGATAGATAGATCAACTATCAAATAAATAATTTTGCTCTGCACCAGGAGAGGGCGATTGGCACCATGCAGCCTGGCAAATGTATCCTCAGAGTGCCAATGAGGCATGGCTGATTGCCCCACACAGGGGGCAGGATAATATTCCCTTGCAGAGCTTAAAGGCTATGCTGGGAAAAAGGCTGAGGAAAATAAAAAAGGCACATGTGGTTTCTGCAGCTGGAAACTGGATACTGGGGGATATTGGGAGACTGGATACTGAGGGATACTGGGGGATTACATTTACATTTACAGCATTTAGCGGACGCTGTTATCCAGAGCGACTTACATTTTTCTCAATTCAGGGACAGTCTCCCCGGAGTAAGTTGGGGTTAAGGGTCTTACTCAGGGACCCAATGATGATAGTGCCAGAGGTGGGACATGGGATATTGGGAGACTGGATACTGGGGGATATTGGCAGACTGGACACTGGGGGATATTGGGAGACTGGACACTGGGGGATGCTGGGGGATATTGGCAGACTGGACACTGGGGGATGCTGGGGGATATTGGCAGACTGGACACTGGGGGATGCTGGGGGATATTGGGAGACTGGACACTGGGGGATGCTGGGGGATATTGGCAGACTGGACACTGGGGGATGACCACCCTGAAATGAATGCTGCCTACTACTTGCAAGGGAATACTGGAGGAAGACTGTCTCAATGAACAGTCTCCTCTTAACAGACCCTCCTATTGTGGAGTCTTCCCTGCAGAAACCTCCTTGTTTGCACTCTTGTGTGTTGTGTCCTTGTTGGGCACACTAGTGCAATTGTTTTCTAAATGAAAACTCAAAAATTCAACAGTAACCTATATTTTCTTGTCACAAGCAAGGAGAAAAGACATCAAAATGAATGGTGCCATGCTCCCTAATTCACATACAATATATACAGATACATGCAAACTATTTAAAAAAATGATATTGGCCTATGCATCCAAACCCTAGAGGCCTAGAGGGCTAAGCATAATCCAGTACAGAGCAGTTGTATTAGGAAACCCCCACTGGCCCAAAAACAGAATGTAACTGAGTAGCTTAAGACAATGGTGTGTGTAGATTTTTCCATGCTCTTCAGAAAAAGTTACTTAAACGAAATTAAATCTAACCAAATAAAATCTAGCTCGAATCTATTTTAATTTTAGAACATTTTATGGCCTCTAGTTAATTAATAGCATTGTTGTGATTACTATGAGTCTTCTCTTTTAACTAAGCCTGTTCATCCTAGACTATGACGCCACACAGGATTTTTTTTTAATTCAAGTCAGCTCATTGTTTCAGTATATTTGACTGATTCAACTGAGACCAAGTTTGACTAATCTAGTTCATGGGCTGACTAGCTGTTGTGAACGGCGCGGCTCGCGCCGGGGAAACAAGAACAGGACTCCAAAAGTCAGGCGAACGAAGTGTTTTATCACAAAAGGAGACACGCAGGGCTATACTACACAAAACAACGTTAATGACCGGATGGGGAAACATACTCAAACGTGGACTTAAATATACAGGACTAATGACAACAACAAGAAACAGCTGGTAAACACGGGGAATCCACACGAGGTTGATAAGGAGGCGTGGCACACGAGGATCAGACAAGCAGGTCATAACACTTACAATTTGTCTGATTGACTCACGGAGGCTCCACAGAAGTTTATTACGTAGCCGCTCATATCTAGTTGGTATGGTAACCCTGAAAGCCCAGAGCATGGCAACATTACAGTTACACAACGCAAAAACATTAAGAAGGCACAAAAACATAAAAATGACACAAAATAAATCAAATTAAATTTTTAAATGCATTGTTCTCTTAATGTGTTGAGGTTTTCAATACTAAAGTGCTCCGTGCTACTTTTAAACTTTTAAAAATTGCTTTTAAATTGTTATAATTTGCTTAATTTTTTCATTGATGTTTTTATGTTGTCTTCATGTTTTTGCATCTTCTTAATGTTTTTGCGTCGTGATGATATTGACGTGCTCTGAGCTTTCAGGGCCACTGTAAGTTGGGCAAAAGGAGCAGGTGAGAATAAGACATGGATTGATGAGCAGAAGGTATGTGAGAATCTGCCTGTGGGCAACCTCACCTTCAGTGGGGGTTGAGGTGGATCCACAAGGTGTGCCAGTGTGTAAGTCCAGTCTCATTGTAACCAACTTAATGGTTCCCTGCAGGAGGGAAACCAGCACAGACCCGAATGGATGGAGGATTACAGATTGATGTGGGGTCAGCACCCTTACACAGTCAAGCACTTACGATAGATCACAGAGAAGTTTACAAAGGGTTAGCAAGCACAAAAATGGGTAACATTCAAAGACTCCTGGTTCAGCGCTTCACTGCACCTTTACAGGAAGCAGTAAACTGGGACTCCTCCAACAGGTTAGGTTGGGTAAACTGATGTATGAGGAGGTGGGATCGGAAACACAAAGACACACCCACTCACAGGGCAAGGCAGAGCAGATCTGCAGAGCACTTATGCCTGGGGCCATAGGACAACTCTAACCAGGGGAAATGGTGAATATGATGTCCATGATGACGGTGGTGATGATGAGCTGTGGTTCTGGCATATGTGGCCTGGGGGAAATCTCCCCCAGCTGCGCAGACGTGCAGTAATGCAGTCATGCAGGCGCATCATGGTACCCCTTGAAAGATGCCACCCTGGGCAGCTGGCCATCTTTCCCTTGGCAGGATACGCCCTTGATGATGATGATAATGATGCATGAGCAGTTTAGTATGCAATCCTATTTACATTTTCTTCTAAGGCTATTATAATTTGACTAAAACTGAATGTATTACTACTTTCCCCAAAGATATTATTATTGTGGCTGTTGAATTTTTTTCATATTAAAAAGTAATTTGATTATTTTGGCCTCATACAATATGTGAAAAACAGACGTCATTATAATACCCATGGCTGTTATTATGGCAATTAATTACTAAAATAACTATGTCATTACACATTTCTTGTTAAATTTGTGGTTATAAATGACACGTTCATTTATCAGTTTTAGCACTGTGTGTGTGGCACAGCACCTACTACCATATGTATGTATTTATATGTTTTTTTTCTTGTCTTTATAAGCATGCTTAGTGATGTTTTTAACGGGTTATTTTTACTAACTAATGGAAGTGAGTAAACCTTCCCTAACTAGCATGTAAAATTTTGAATGTACAGCATTATTCTTAACAATATATTACTTTAAAGAAATTTCTTAGAGACAGTCATGGACTATATAATTCCTGCAGATGTTTACATGATTTTAATCTCAGTTTTTGTGGATGGAGAACTTTGGAAACAGTCTATTCTAGATGTACCTGGCTCCCAGTGTCCGAGGGCTCTGTGAGTGATTTTGGGCTCCATGAGAACATATCATACAGGCCCTTCAACCCAGACCAATGCAATTATGTTCCAAATTTTTTATGGCTTCTGTCACTCAGGGGCCCTTAGAATCATTCTAACCCCCACCCATATCCCGAATGCCACCCCCCGCCCCCCCCAGGAGGGCGCAGGGGCCACAAGGGGGGAGGGGGGGGGGTTGGCGCGGTTGGGAAGG
>JAODLD010000113.1:26347354-26372280 GCA_026781065.1 Mormyrops boulengeri
CTAACCCCCACCCATATCCCTAATCCCAACCCCCTCCCCCCCACCGACGCCCTATTTTCTAACAGTGAGAATGCAGTGGTGTTGCACAAGAATTCTGTGGCTTAGGAGGGTGTGTCTCAACACGCAGTTGGAAGAGTAAATCTGAAGGACACAGTATCTATTGGAGATTGTAAATGGGATTTTTTTGTTACATAGATGCCTTTTTTACAAGAAATTATAAAAACTTGCATGGAATATCTACACATTTTTAATTCTACCAGTTGTGCAAATCAACATTTTAAGGAAGTTTCAATTACATTACACAGATATAAAGAGAATCTGAAATTTTGTGGTTTGCAAGAAACTGCTACAACTACGTTGTATGTCATTGTACCAATGCACCTATAAAATGACCACCTGAATTAATCATTAATTATGTGGAATGTAATAACATGTGTATAATATAATTAATACACCTGCCAGTGATTCTTGGAATTCCTGAGTCTTATCACATTCTTCACTTCAAAAATGCACTTCCTGCTCCTATCGCTGATCCTGATCTCAGTTCTCAGGTGTGTTTTGTTTACTTTCATGCTGTAATTCTACCTGGGGTTCAGCATTAACCAGTAGACAACCAGTAGACTGAAGGGCTGCAGTGCCCGTGATGTCTGAACAGGAGAGCATGCTTTATCTCTCCTGCCACCCCCAATGACCAAGCATAACATGGGGAACTGAGAAGGGCATATTCATATTGACCTTCTTTTTAACTTCTTTCTATATGTAGGCCTACTTTTGATTAATTTTAAATGCATTAAACTAGTTTATGTTAAAGTGTTGTGTGGCATAAGTTGTAATACTTCTTGGTGTGACATTGCCATCTGGGTGCTTCTAAGGGAAATTGTTTCTGAGACACGTTTTTTTAAACTGAGAAGAATATGAGGAAAAGTTGGATTTATCAGCAACAATCAGGAAATAAGGAGACAGGCACTATTTACATTTTAAGCATGCCATGTTTAAATAAAATATACGAATTATCACGAGTGTGGTATCTCTGAATATAGGCCTAGATAACAAAATATGGATCCAATATAAATTCATTCATTGCTGTTATTTCATGTGAAGTGTCAATTATGTTTAATATTTGAAAAACATTAACTTGAACATTGCACGTTTTATTTGCTACATTTTACCCTACTTCCTTATAATAACGCATATAAAAATCACATGCTGTGCGGTTAAGATTATGCAATAACAGACTGCTCATTGCGATTGCTCTTACAGGATGGGCGTGTAAGCATTGCGATTGCGGTGGTAGTTTACACCGTCCGCAGGTTACCAAACCGTTCCCTTATCGCAGTGCTGTAATAACTTGATGAAATAAACATAAAATAGAGAAGAAGCAGCAGAATGAGAATATCGTTTTACCGGTTTAAAATGTTTGGGGTGAAAGCTTACCAAGCCAAGGATAAAGTATATGAACGAACTCAGGTAAGCAACACGCTTTGAAAATGTGTCAACTGTAGGCTATGTACACAGCTATACGAGAAACAGAGATTTCGGCTGAAAACAAACCGTGCACCTTGTTTTTTCGACCACGTGCGGCAATTTCTTATTCAGACTTAAACTTTATTTGAACTTTTTCTCATAGCGGGTTTTTAAAACCCAGAGGAAACAGCCTCTACATTCCTGATGCAGTTTATGACAAAATGGCTGAATGCCGAAATAGTCGTTTCGTCTCCCCAGACGTAAATTATCCTTTTATATGTGCAGAACGCTGTATTGTTCAGTATTATAGTGCTTTGGTAATGGTAGTTTTTGTTATTAGGATAGAGTGGTTATTACCCTCTAGGATATTTCATATCTGGTATTTTTTTCTGGCAACGAACTAGTCCTATAACGTTAGAAAAAAAATCTTAATTATTAACAACTGTTAAAAATGTTTACTGATCTTTATGTGCATCATAGTGAACCAGAGCAGTAATATCGTATGTGAAAACTCTAGGGCGAAACTGTAGTCGATACTGAGAGCTGGTCTGTGGGATCAGAAACTGGTAAGCTGTGCCTTATTCAGTGGTAGCTGCTCTTGGTTTAAGATTAATTTAACATTATATTGTTACCTCTTAAAAGACACTAACACGAGTAAAACAAGAACTGCTACCCCTACTATATCACCATTGCTACTACTTTTTAAAGCCATACCTCTTTTTAGTTAGCGGGGTTATCCTGCTCCAAGTAGTAATTCGGTCAGTATTCATGTTTACAATTGTAGTCATCGTTAATGCTGCTCTTACTATTGCTAATAATAGAGGTTATTAACTAAACTTACCTTGAGTTAAATGATTATTGGCTTTTTCAGGCTAACAAAAACGTCCATCCACTCTAGATAATTACCCCCTAATCTATCTTCAGAAAGGTTATTTTAAAATGTTTCTCTTCAATAATTTGGTAAGGATTTTTTCCAGTCTATGCCTATTTCTTAAAATTTTATTTGGCACACTTCTTTCCAAATGGAACTTTTTAAAAGTAGTTGTTTGTTCGTTTAATAAAAAAACAGCCTTATATAGAATAATTGCATTGCTTCTCCAGAATGATTACCTTATATTTTCATCTTGAAACAATCAGTTAAATAAAGAATAGACATGCTCTCAAATTCCTTGAATTATCTTTCCAAAAACATTTACACTATACATAAAACATATCCTTTTATTTGCAGAGAAACACTTGATCTGTAGCATGAATTTTCCACATTCACGTTCTCTATGCCTGGTAAACACACAAGTGTTGTTTCTGAAAGTTTTAGAAAAGTTTCCTAAACTATAGTATTTGGAAGTAATACATGTCTTTAGGATTACAAACTGAGTCATACATCAGGACGAAATGTATCTAGAAATTCATGTACATGGATGTGTGTAAATGCCCTGTAGAGCTCAAGAATTTTTATTAAGTCTGTGAGTACTACAAGTGTAATTGCGTCCCTCCGAGTCATGAAATTACATACTCCAAACAAAAAACAAATATTTGTTACAAAAGATTAAGAATATAATGTTGCTCTGTTATATATTATTTTGGGATACATTTTGAAACTGTATTTGCTTGTAGTACATTTCCTTCTACTAAGTTAAATGTCCAGAAGGTTTGTTTTTTTTTGTTCAATTAAATACCATCTTCCTCGAATACTTCTAAGACCCTGATTGTTTAGTTCTCCTCTATGCAGTGTAGGTTTTATTGTGATTTTTCAGTAATTTATTTCTCTTCATTTCGTCCATAGGGACTGCCGACCACCTTTAAGATGACCTGATGGAGCAGCCATTTCAGTTTTTCTATCTTGTGGTAATAGGTAGTAGAAAGCCGTTGTGGGAAATGTTCCATAAGGTCACACTACTGGCATTATGCATCTGGACACAGACACCCATGGCCCTGGGCCTGGATGCCTGTTCTCCATTTCACCGCTCTGCTGTGGATTTTACTGTCACTTACCCCATAGTGTACTTTCAGGCACAGGGCCCCATACAGAACATTGTCATTAATGAGCATTCTAAGGATGTTTATGTGGCATCGCGCAATCGCATCGAGGCGGTGAATGCCAACCTGAGCAAGTCCTGGGAATTGCGCACGGGCCCTGTTCGCAGCTCTGAATGTGAGATTTGTGAGCTGTGTGATATTCACCAGGATATTGATGTGTCAGAGGACACTGATAACCAAGTCTTACTGATGGATCCACAACCGTTTCTTCCATATTTATATTCATGTGGGAGTTCTCAGCATGGGGCATGTTATTCCCACTTACTTGACCAAAATGGGCAGCGGCCTTCTACCTCAAACTGCCTCTTTAAAAGGGAATCCAATTCTCTGGATTTCTGTCCGGATTGTGTGGCCAGTCCTCTTGGAACAAAAGTCAGCATCGTGGAGGAAGGTCAGATATCCTACTTCTTTGTCGCAGCCACAGTTAATGAGAGTGTTGCCCAGAGTTATGGCAGACAGTCTATTTCAGTCCGACGGCCGCTGGCGACGGAGGATGGATTTGGTGCAGACATGAAGGCATTGACCGTACTGCCCGGCCTGCGTGATTCCTACCGAATTGATTACATCTACAGCTTCTTCACAGAAGAGTTTGTCTACTTTGTGTCTGTGCAGAGGGAGATGCCAGACGACAAAACCTCCCCGTTTCAGACTCGCCTTGGGCGGCTTCCTCGAAGCAACCTGGAGATGTGGATGTATCGGGAAATGGTCTTGGAGTGTAGCTTCAAGCCCAAGAGGAGGAGAAGAAGTGGGATCAATCGCGAGATAATTTACAATGCGATACAGGCGGCACATTTTGGGAAGGCGGGGAAGGAGCTGGCAAAAGAGTGGGGCATACAGCAGAAGGATGACATCTTGTATGGCGTGTTTGCAGTGACTCCTAGCACTGGCGAGCCCCGCAAGCACTCCGCTCTTTGCCTTTTCCATCTCAACAGTGTCAACAGAGACATTGATGCTGGAGTGGAAGCCTGCTGCCGTAAAGGCACAGAGCGCCTGTCTCGGGGTCTCTGCCACTTCCAGCCTTGTATGAGTTGCCCCCATGAGGTAAGCTTCCCTTCATATGCTTGCATTGTACCACTGTACCATGTTTTTGTGTTGGAATTTGCAGATATTTTGGGTCAGCATAGCAGGGATTAAAATATCTTGTGCAATAAATAGCTTTCCATCCATCCATCCATCCATCCATCCATATTCTAACTGCTTATTCTGTTCAAATGGCTGGAGCCTGTTGCAGAGAGTACACAGCGCGAGACAGGGGTCCGTCCAGAATGGGATGCCAGTCCAATGCAGCATGCACACTGATACACACAATCAGACTTCATGGGCAGTTTAGAAAAATGAATTAGTCTAAATGTCTTGACTATGAGAATAAACCAGGATATCGGGTATAAACCTACATGACTCAGGGAAAACATGCCAACTCCACACACATACAGCAGAGACAAGTTACTAACCCACAGCCTCGGAGGTATGAAGTAACTGCTATCCACAGAGCCTCATGTTGTGGTGTTTTCTGTTTGCTAATATGAATGTCGATGAATGCTAAAATTAAATAATATTTTATTTATCCTAGATAAATTACAGATAAGTTTTTTAGTCTAGATATCATACAACATTTCGTCTAGCTCACTCAAAACCCTATGCAATAATTAACAAATTTAATATAGCCTGGAAAACAACTTTCATAATATAGTAGTTACTGGTTGATAACAGGCCTGTGGTCCTAGGCCCACAAGTTATCCGTGGCGGACCTGGTCACTAGCATGAAAACAGTAATTGGACAGATCATCAGTTTACTGCTAACATAGTCTGGAGAGCAGTATATGGTCGAATATGGTGTGATTACAGTATTTATTGTTACATAAAAACAATGTGTAGCTTGAGATGTAGAAGAGGCTAAAACGCAGAATGACGTATAATGATACCAAACACTAAAGGCAGAAGTAGATATTTAATCATGGGTGTGTAAATGAGTTATGATGAAGAGTGCAGCACACAAAACTGGGGAGCTCTGTCTGAGTGGAGCGGAATGGGCAGGGACACAAGGTGAGACGCAGGCAAGTATTTTAAAGATTTTACATTTTAACCTATTTAGCAGAAACTTTTATCCAAAACAATGCACATTTTTGAGAAAACGAGGTTAGACAGTCCCTGCAGCTTTTGGGGTTAAAAGACTTGTTCAGGGGCCCAATGGTGAAATCACTCTGCAAACTCTGCGAGCATCCTAACCCATTGAGGCCTACACCACCCCCAGCTGGAGCATACATGTAATTGATATAAAGAAATAGGACAGCATTAGCAATTTGCCAATGGTTATTCAGTCCCAAGCTCCCACTGATGTTAGAGAGGATAGCTGTAAAAGTGTTTCCCAATGCGATCCTTGGGGACCTACAGCTGGTCCACGTTTTTGCTCCCTCCGAGATCCCTGTCAGACATTCCACATTTTTGCTCCCTTCCAGGGTGCAAAAACATGGACTCTCTGTGGGTCTCCAGGAAGCGGACTGAGAAGCACTGCTTTAAACAGTATAATGGTATCACTGCTTTGGACATGGAGCCTGCCTGGCTGGAGACACTGGTGAAGATCACATGCGTTGCACGACATAAACACGACGTTAGAAGGTTGTCGGTTCAAATTCTTTGGCTAGCAGAGTGATTTCAGAGTTGGTCCCTTGAATAAGGCCATTAACAGCAATTCCTTCAGGAACAACTGCTTCTGATCCTCATATCTGTATTGCTTAGGGCAAAGCACCTGCTAAATAAGTTTATTATCTTCCCCATTGTTACTCCTTGAAGGTAATTTTGTTATGCATTTGTAAACCTATAAAACTAGAATATTTAATGGACATAAAAAAAAATTCCCCAAAAGAAAATATAAAAGACATGCTAGCTCATGTACATTGCGCAAACTTGTATGCATTTTGGCCTTGGATTAGCAGCAAAGTGGAACTGATGAGGAGGAGGGGCGAGGCCTTATGGGCTGGAAGGAGCTGCATGAAACTACCTCCAGCTGGCTGCATTAATCACTATAGGATCAGATAATGATGTTAGAAACCATGACGCAGTTGTAAAACCATGCCCTCCCACCCTCCCTCCCACTCATATCTCATTTTATTTATGTGCTTTATGCATTTCAGAGGTTAAACATTTAACCCTGTATTCAGGTACATCGATCACATAGGTAAAATATTGAACTTGCATGCATCTATCCATTCAACCTTAATCCTCAAGTCCCTGAGGGGGCCTGGAGCCTATTCCTGGCAGAGTAGGGCACAAGGACTCTTATATAATTCCAGTGGTTCTCATTATGATTTAGCTGTTTAAGCACAAAATGATTATAGATAAAACTAAAATTTAAAAACAAAAAAAACTTTTAAACAGTAGTATACATCACTTCATGGAAGAGTAATACTCTAATCCCAACATGACGATCTTAACCCCTACCTAGCCCTAACCTTAACCATTCGTAAACACAGAAGGTATGAGACTTTTGGCATTTTTAGTTTTTGATTGCATTCACAGATCTTTGTGGGGGCCTGAAAAATACACACACACACAGACACTACAGGCTGGAAGTTTGGGCCCACTCTCTGATTTTTTTTTTTTTAAAACAATACACTGCTTTTTCAATCATTTATTACAAGAAAATATTAGAAATACCTAAAACAAATGTAACTGACTGGTTTTGAAGTGTAATGTAACAATTAACTTTGCATTGTAAGTACAGTGTAATGAATACGAGTGCTTCGGTATGAGTCATAACCACCCCTTGCATTTATCACAGCAGCACAGATTCACAGAATTCTTTCCAGCCATTTTTGGAAATAACTTGTGTCCAAACCCTCCCAGCACCTTTTCAAGCATGCAACCAGTTCTGTCTCATTTGTAGATGCTCACCTTGAACTTGGTCCAACTTGTTTTACAGATGGAATTTCGTCTGTCTACAAGACCTGCTCCCAGTCCGGAATACTTTAGTGTTTGTGTTGTTTAGCCCACAGCAGAATCTTTTTCTTGTTAACACCACAAAGTAAAGGTTTTCTGGCAGCTACTCGACCATGTGGTCTGGCTGCTCTCAGTCTTTGCTTGACTGTATTAAGAGATACTGATTTCCCACTGTTCGCAGCCCTCAGACCAATACAGTCATCTTCCGATTTCTACTGCATGTCACAATTAAGTGTTGATCTTCAGCCTTTGATGTCACTTTCCTTGCCTCAGACCGTTTCTGGTCACTGTTGCTTCCTGTCAACCTTTTTCTCTGTAAAGAGTAGGTACCTCCATGCTTAAATTTCGATTTGAGCCCTCTGTTCAATTGTTAGCTGTGCCTCTCTAGCCATTACAAGCATAAAAATACCAAATTTTTATCAAAAATTATCTGTTGTGATACAGAAGAAGATTCGACAGGAGATTGAAACGTGGAGCAGTGGTGCATTAAACCTCTCACAAACTGATCTGGGGCAAGGCAGACAAGTAACTATCATTTAATTTATTAAGACACAATCAAGAGAGGCCAAGAGCAAATCAAGTTCTGATATTAATAAATAGAATTCCAACATAAAATGAATGTCTATGCATTAAAGACAAGACTTGATATGTCCTGCTTCGAAACCAATAGTCTCAGCTGTTGTGGCTAAATAATGTGTTGCAAACTGTAAAATACTGAAAACCACTGAGTTACATTTGCTTGAAGCATTTCTAATATGGGCCCAAACGTCTGGCCTGAAGTGTATCAAGTTTATTTATAAACCTGTGCTGGAGTAATGATGTCTTCTAATATTCCTGCATTTATATGTCCTAAAATTTTGAGTGTATAGAAGAATGACACAAAGATATGAAGCAGTCCAGCAGTTCTGCTTTTCTGTCATTTTTGCTGTCACTTGTACCTCTGGGTATCTGTCACATTCTTGCCAGTAGAAGCATGGAGCATGGGAAATAGAATATTGCCTTCTGTTTCCTGTACTCTAAGTCCACTTTCTTTGGGCACCTCAGCAGCTTGTTGTGTGTATTTTTTTGTAGTAGTGGCTACAAAAACAAATGTGCCTGTCCTAGTAGCAGCATCCAGCTTGAACATATTGCTTCCTGCTTCCTGTGTTCCACAAATTGTCTTCCAGCTCTGTTACATCGTCCAGGTCACATGCTTTGTATGTTTGTACTGTTCTTCTGCTTAAGTATGGCCATCCTGCAAGTATACCTTTCTGTACTCCTCTGGCTCCATACCAAAATTTGACGGTATCCAGACCCCAAGGCCATTTCAAATAATTAATAATTGGTAGAGCAAGCTGTTACTGGATTCTCTCACATAGAAATATTTAACTTTGGAAGCATATTTTTGGTCCAGCAGTACAAACCATAATAAAACACTACCTTTGTTTTTAGCATGCAACAGAAGTAACTAAGCAACATTAGGCACGTTGTCTGAAGTAAGAGGTGTAGCTTTATAGCCTGCGGGCTGGGATTATATGCGCTACAATCTGTGCGTTTGACTTTTGAAGGTCCAAACATAAGTGACTTCCTGTGCACGCAAACATTCAAAAAACAGCAATCCAAGAGGATTCTGTCATTGATGTAGACTGTAATTTGCTGAATTTGTTTGAATTTTAATTTCAGTTCAATCCAAATTTTTACTCTCACCAGATCTGTAGATTTGAAGAAAAATTTCATAATGAAACTGACAGGAGAATTTTAATAGCACTACATTCACCCAGCAAGTCCTATTCATAGCCTGACATATGTAACCTAGCCAGTTAATTATCCGTATTTGAATTGATTTCAGCGGTGTCATCGTTTTATTTAGTTAATTGTTAATTTGTAAATTTCAAGTATTAGCAATATAATGCTTCTAAAACATTCATTTTACTTTTTTGACTATTGATTCAAAAAGCCTGGTATTTCTTTTTATCAAGTATTTACAAATATTTGCAAGTCATGTCTGGGAAAAGAGGAAAAGAAATTTGAGTAGACCTTTCTTTGAGGAGGTTCTTGGTGAATGACATGGACATGGACATGGCATCCTGATAAGCAGTTTAAAAAGGAGCAGAAGTTGCTAGTCTATTATTAAGTCTTGTTTCAGGCTTATTTACAGGTGAAAAGAGTATGAATTAATGATTTTCTTCTAAGATGTAACAATAACACTCTTCCGATTCCCCTCAAATACACTATATTGCCAAAAGTATTGGGGCACCTGCCTTTACACACACGTGAACTTTGACATCCCATTCTTAATACATAGGCTTTAATATGGAGTTGACCCACCCTATGCAGCTATAACAGCTTCAGATTTTGTGGGAAGGCTGTCCACAAGGTTTAGGAGTGTTTATGGGGATTTTTGACCAGTCTTCCAGGAGAGCATTTGTGAGGTCAGGCACTAATGTTGGACGAGAAGGCCTGACTCACAGTCTTCACTCTAGTTCATAGTTCAAGGTGTTCTATCGGGTTGAGGTCAGGGGTCTGTGCAGGTCGGTCAAGTTCCTTCACACCAGGCTCGTTCATTCATGTCCTTATGGACCTTGCTTTGTGCACTGGTGCGCAGTCATGTTGGAAAAGAAAGGGGCCATCCACAAACTGTTCCCACAAAGTTGGGAGCATGAAATTGTCCAAAATGGCTTCCAATGCTGCAGCATTAAGAATTCCTTTTACTGGAACTAAGGGGCCAAGCCCAACCCCTGAAAAACAACCCCACACCATAATCCCCCCTCCACCAAACTTTACACTTGGCACAATGCAGTCAGGCAGGTAGAGTTCTCATGGCAACCGCCAAACCCAGACTCGTCCATTGGATTACCAGATAGAGAAGCGTGATTCGTCACTCCAGAGTCCAGGGCTCTAGAGTCCAGTGGCGGCGTGCTTTACACAACTGCATCCAGTGTTTTGCATTGCACTTGGTGATGTAAGCCTAGGACGCTGCTGCTCGGCCATGGAAACCCGTTTCATGAGGTTCTCTATGCACTGTTCTTGAGCTAATCTGAAAGCCACATGAAGTTTGAAGGTCTGTAGCTATTGACTCTGCAGACAATTGGTGACTTCCGCACACTGTGCGTCTCAGCATGCGTTGTCCTCGCTCTGAGATTTTTGTCCTTGCTCTGTGATTGTTATAATACCACTAACAGTTGACCATGGAATATTTAGTGGCAAATAAATTTTATGAATGGACATATTGAACAGGTGGCATCCTATCACGGTACCACGCTTAAATTCACTGAGCTCCTGAGAACGACCCATTCTTTCGCAAATGTTTGTAGAAGCAGTCTGCATGCCTAGGTGCTTGATTTTATACACCTGTGGCTATGGAAGTCATTGGAACACCTGAATTAAATGATTTGATGGAGTGTCCCAATATTTTTGGCAATATACAGTATTATAGTATATACTATAATACAGTATATAATATATATATATTTAAGTGACTTTGAAGGGTGGCATGGTTGATGGTGCCAGACAGGCTGGAAGGAGTATTTCAGAAACTGCTGATCCACTGGGATTTTCACACATAACCATCTGGTGCTCTGAGTGAAAATGTCTTCTTGATGGTCAGAGAAAAATGACCAGTCAAGCTGACAGAAAGGCAACAGTCACTCAAATAACCACTTGTCACAACTAAGGTATGAGGAAGAGCAGAGGTGGACATCTCAGGTTCAGAAAAATACAATCTATGCAACATTTGACAGTTGTGTGCTACAACTTCCATTTAATTGCGAAAGAAGAAAGATTGATAATTCGGTGTAACACTTGGGCAGGAAAACAATACTCATGTAAGATCTAGCCTCAGCCTGCGCCTCGCTGTAAGGCGCCTTCCCACCAAAGTTCAGGAACCCGGTTCCTTGTTCTGACTTCCTGGGCCATCTCGACTTGTAGCTCTTGACCACTTTCATGTGTCGCTTTCCCACTGCACAACAGGAACTGGACCTTTATGCTAAATAAGCACAATTTCATATACTGCCATCCAGAAACAATGGTGGATAATGAAGTTGTTTTGTTAATCATTTGTTAGTTATTGGAGGGATGGATTGCAATCAAAATGGGACGCAGCCTTTTATTAATGTTTTATTGATACGACCCACAACATATTTATAATTTATTATTAAATCTGGCCATCGGTAAATGTAACTCAGGTATAAAAATAATTCCACATGCTCAGTTTTTGCTCCACTTCGTCAATCTCTTTTCCCTGCACTTCCACGTAACTGGTATTTTCGGAGGCGTCCATGTTGTTAGTGTCATAATTGCATCGTCAGTGACTATTCAACGTCTAGCTTAAAGCGGAATCGCAGAGCAGTAAAGTCAACTCGATTACTGGTCGACTAATCTGTAAAAGCCATACAAGTATCATGCAGCTGTAAGTCCTTGAGCCTCGGCCCTTGAGTAGCTGCCCTGTTTGCTATACTCCCCCTACGCCATTGAACTTGAGCTGGACCCAAACTGATACATCATAAGACCAAGTTATAAATATCTTATTTTTTAACACTGGTGGTGGCTTATAATCACTTAATATTTAACAGAGCCTTCATATTCATGTCATTGAATAGCATGTTTTTAATGGAAACAGGAGACATAAGCTTGGAATTTGGCTGCATGTAGTATATTATAAAATCTATATACCAGGGCTATGCAAAATGGCTGACGGGTACTGCTGCTGTTGGGTTTGGAATGTTGATGGTATTTTGCTCTCATTCCTCAAGAACATGGAGAATAATGTCACCTGTAAGGAAAAACCTACACTGGTGGCTAAGCCCTACATCAGAGTGGACTTCTTTGACAGTAAGATGCAAGGTGTCCTCTTGACATCTTTGCTGGTTACTGTCATTGATAACAAGACTGTGGCACATATTGGAACCAGTGATGGACGCCTGCTCCAGGTACAGCTCAAACATGCTATCAGCAGGTGGTGAGAACCCAAACAAGTACCTTATTTTGAACTGAATTTTAGGTTTTGACTGCTGGAACTCCATGTACTCAATTAGTCTTATTAGTTTCAAAGAATTAAAATTTCTGCTAAACCTTTTCAAGCATGCCTGATCATCATAAACACTCTCCTCCTACATTTATTATTCATGTGGAATTTTCTTGAACTTTGGCACCATTGTTGCAATTCTGTAATGGCAGGATATGCCATTGAACTATTTGACTCTGTTGTTTCTCAGGTTGTCCTAAGAAGATCAAATCCTATTGTCTTTGCTAATTACTCTTTGGTAGACAACCAGAAAGTGTCTCCAATAGCCACTGTTTTTTCAGAAGAGTCCCTTCTCTTTGTGGTTGGAAACAAGGTACTGTAACCTGGATTAGTCGTGAACAACTTTGAATAACTGATACCAACCTTTTATCATTAATAACTGCCAGTAGCAGCATGGGTGTCTCACCGGGTCTCTCTAACGCTCTGTCCCTCTTCTTCTTGCCTTGCTCACCAGATGTTCAGTGTACCCCCGAAGGGCCCAGGTTGTCGTCACTTTCTGTCATGTGGCCTTTGCCTGACCGCACCCAAATTCATGGGGTGTGGCTGGTGCGGCAGGGAATGTTCCTGGAAGGAGAACTGCAGCAGTGAATGGAGGACAAAGTCCTGTCCGCCTGTCATCACCGAAGTATGACGCCGACATGGGGATTGGAGAGCAGAATGCAGTGGGATCCCTCCACATTTACAGATTCTGGCTTAACAGCATTGTTTAACAAGACTGAACGAGTATGATAAGGATCTTTGTGTCGTTCTTTCTGTTGTGTTTCCTACAGTTTCTTCCAAAATCAGCACCTCCTAATGGTGAAACAGAGCTGACGCTGTTTGGCTCGGAGTTGATGTCACCCTTACAGTCTGCTGTCAGTGTGACAACTTATAGAGTAAAATTAGGAGAGGCTGACTGTAAAGTGCTGCCTGAGAAAAGCAACAGCACCCAGTGAGTACTGCACAACACAACAAATAACTGCAAGTACTGTAACACACAGAAAATGAGGTACTCCAAGGGATGAGTGATAGATTCAGTGAACATTCAGTTAACCAAAACAATAAAAATTTCCTTTTGTGACTTGCAATACTTAAAGCTGCTTCTTCCAGTATAACTATATTTAAAGAAATGACAGGATATTAAAACTGATACAGTACTAGTGAAAGGTCCATTTCTTTCTAGTCTCGGAAACTTTTTTTTTTCCTTTTCTCATAAAAAAAAGAATGAACAAAAATATGAAATAACACACCCTAGTGACTCACGGTATAAAAATCTGTATAAAATTTCATTGTGTCCAGGTAACCTAAGCGCAAAGCAACAGTTAGCCAATTGAGCAGTGGAAGATAAGTGAGTCATTATTAATCTCCTTTCGCAAAATCTTTCCCAGAATAACGTGCCAGATACCTCAGGGGAATGCCAACTTGTCTCAGCTTGTCTCTATCTCTGTGGGAGTACATGAAGAGCCAATAGAGGGATGCTATATCATCGATGGTGAAACCGAAATGCATGGATTTATGTTTGTGGTAAAACCTTTGACAGAATTACAGCTTTTCATTTAATAAGGAGAAATGTATCAAAACAACACACTAGCCACATTTTCACATTTGTACTTTATTTTGCTCTCAGCCAGAAAACATACTTTGAAGTAAGCCTGGAAAACTATCAGTTTTTAAGTATACAAAATATATAATGTACTAATTCTCTATACTGTCTAACCAGGAGCCACAGATCACAGAAATTCTCCCAGATTATGGGCCATACGTTGGGGGAACGCTGATTACAGTCAAAGGACCCTACCTGAATGCTGGAAGGAACAGACGTGTAACACTTAGCAATGAGACCTGCAAGATTGAGAGGTGAAGGATAATTTATTGGGCTCTAAATAGAATGTAAATAGTCTGCTTGTCTGCATATGAAGCCGGTTATTTTACCTGTGGTGAGAAATCGTGGTGCTGTCCAGCAGAGATTGCACATCTCTATTTACCTGTGTTGACTTGCGTCATATATGTCCTTATGCAGTAATGACAAAGTGTGGAATTATAATCATCCTGAATTTGTAGCTAATACCCAACAATTCAAATGTTTAGCCTTTTAGATATTATGAAAACATGTCGCTACTCTATAGATGTTTATCTTAAGTTTATGTGCCTTGCAGTGTGTCACCAGGCAGTGGGAACTTTTCTTCCATCGTGTGCTTGTCACAGTCTGTGGCGTCCCCCAGACAGGCTTCTCTGTCTGTATACATTGACCAATCTGCAGTGCTCACCACCCAAGTGTTCCACTACAAGGAGAAGCCCATGATAACAGAAGTGCGCCCAGATTGCAGCTTTAAAAAGTATGACTGGGTTTCCAACATTGTTTCCGAAGAAGGAAAGAGATTGAGGTGTTTAAGGGGGAGCATTAGAGAAAAACTTTTAGAATTTATTATTTATCTTAGCATCGGCATTTTTCTTCCTAAATATCATGTGGTGCTACAATTTCGTATTTGTTTTGTACAACTATGAACAACAAATAGATGTGATGTATTCAGTAAGTACAAGAACAGTGCAATACTTTGTGTACTATTAGTTATAATGGTTATGAAAAGGGAGGGATGTTTATTGTTATAACTGTTTAACATATTAAAATTGTCCCTACAATATAAAATAAATCTAGCTGGTACTGCTATTGTAATGGTTTCTTAAGATTACACTATAATGAAATCTGCTATTAAAATGTTATTTAAAGTTAATGCTACCTATATCAGGTTGTGGATCTGCGTGTCTGACTTGTTTATAATACTTGGTGTGTCTTTGATTAAGTGGATCCCAGATCACCATCAAAGGTAGCCATCTGGATTCTGTTTACAAGACCATCGTCCGATTTAAGCCCAAATTCCGGGACCCTGTACAGAGGGTACGTTTTATCTATCCTTCTTTTAATATTTTCCATTGACTGACTGTTCTCAACTTGTGCTGATTAATGCAATAGTCTTTATAGATTTTATGACAATGTTATTTCTAAATTCACTAAGAAGTTGATCTGCTATTTTCCAGTTTCTGTTGAAGGCCTCACTTGCCTTAAGACTTAGATATCCAGTTGCAATGAGGAGGACTGTAATCCCCCTTAACAATTGTTTGTGTTTGTCATTCGGCCTCAGGATTGTATCAGGACAACCAATTACACATATCTGGAATGCATAACTCCTTCTGTGCCGGGAGAGGACTCAGTGGAAGGAATACTGTCCTTTGACATGGATGGTGTACGACAGCTCTGGAATCAGACATTCTGGTACCATCCTTATGCGGAACCTTTTGCCTTCCATCAGGATAATAGAACACTACGACTGTCTTCTGTCGAAGATGAAGTGACTGTATCTGTAAGTGTGAAATTAGGGATTCTGATCTTAGGCTTGCCAGTTTTTACATGAAAAGGAAAAACAAGTTTATGACTGACTTGAACACAAAGGCTAAACAAGTTTTTGTACCAGAAAACGGTAAACAGTAGTTCACTATGCTTCTTAATTGCAGAGCTGGTACAAAATTACTAGACCAGATATATCATTTTTGGACCTGGAATAATTGTTATGAGACTTGTGTTCACATCACAATTGTTTACAGTGTGTTCAGTGTACTTCCGTGACAGTAGATTCAACTTGAATACAAAAATGACCAGACACAAAAGACAAAAATGACCAGGATGGTAGATGTTATCAGACATTCTACAACTATGTTTACAGCACAGCAGACTCAACTTGGTGAATTCTTGCATGAAAATCATCATGAAAGTGGGAGGAGTGGACTGTAATGTTAAAATCCTGGACAACAAAATCACCTGCAGTATCCCTAAAAACATGACTGTACCTAATGAAGGTTTGCCTGTGCAGGTGAGTTTTTTGCATAAAGCCTAGTTTCCAGAGAGCTGAGTTATATTCTGCTTACCAATAGATAGTTTCTGATATCATGTATTCTACTTCATTACTGGGATAATGTATTTTGTGAGTACAAGGGTAAAGAATTTTTCACAACGGTTGAAATAAAAAAAGAGGCACATATCTGGATCGCTTCCGTTACCTTAGATAAGTGATATCTGGATTGTTTGAAGGCTGATCATACCTTTGCCCATCTTCTGTACCCACTTGTCCTATTCAGAGTTGTGGGGGGTCCAAAGCCTATCCCAGAAGCTATGAGCACAAGGCAGGGAATAATCCAGGATGGGGCACCAGCCAATTACAGTGCACACTCACCATTTACGCACACATTCACACCTATGGGCAATTTGGCAATTCTAATTCACCTTGGCATGTTTTTGGACTGTGGGGCAAAACTGAAATATGTTGAGGAAACCCTATGATGACACAGGTAGAACATTCAAACTCAACACACTTGGTGCCACGGCAGAGACTCAAACTCTAGTCCCAGAGGCAACAGTGTTAACCACTGTACCACCTTCACATGCACACAAAAACATACAGATGTATTTTCAAGCGAAAAAAGAATGCTGGAGAGCAAGCAACATTTATGAGATGTTTGGGGGATTCAAGATTGAGTGTACTGTCTGGGACTAAACAGTGTTCAATTGTGCCAGGTATCTGTAAATGGGCAGGTGCATGAAGTTGGCAGGGTGATTATTTCCACTAACAACACTGAGATTGGCATTGTACTGGGAATCCTTTGTGCCCTGGGAGCTGGGGCCCTTTTATCCTTCCTCATCACAAAATATCTGAGAAAGAAAAAGGAAGGTAAGAGCTGTCATTAATATCAATATTCTGTTTCTGTTCATTTTTAACAGGCGCAGTGTTGTGATAGGTAGACTTTTTGTGTGAATATCCAGTGCTAAACGTTGATACTCAAGAAGTCATTGAAGAGTTGCTGTTGTATCAGAGTTTGGCACATAATCTGAAAAATTGAAAATCCTCTTCCCCATTTAAGGGAAAAGTTGTATGAGGTGCAATGGAATATAGAATTTTTGGGTAATTGACACTATCTGTATTACATCCATTAAAATCTTTGATTCCTCTTCTCGAGTTAAGCAAAACATTTGTGGGAATTTTCAGCTAAACTGGTGGAGCACCGCCTCTCTCGCCTTTCCAGCTATAACCAGACCCACAGCACTGTAGACAGGTCATTGGTGGGTGACTACAGACAAGGTGAGACCACAGATAAATAAACATAATACAGGTGCCTCAATTGCTTAAAAACCAGGGATATTCAGAAGGAGTCGGCTAAGGTTAGATTGATGTATGTAATGCATGTGACAATATTTGTTTTGACCCACATTTCCAAAATTATTGAGTCTACACATTAGCAGAATCAGAACATTAAATACAGTTGCCATGCATTCCTCATTGACCCCCTTTCATGCACCCCCTTTCAGAATCAGTCATCGAAACCCCAAGCTTCTCAGCAATGGCAGCCCAATCGGGCCTGTCCTGTAACATGAACTTTGACACTTTGGTCACCCCACTCATGCCCCCTGAAAAGATCTCTGTCTCCTGTCTGCGCCCAGAGCTTTTGGAGGAAGTTAAGGATGTGCTGATTCCATCAACGGCACTCCGTGTGCACTACCATCAGATCATTGGAAGGGGTTGGAGTTCTTACCTTTAATACTGTAGCCGCAAAGAAACAAGGATGTTTTAAACTATCTCTATGGCTTATATAAGGAATATATATACAGATGCTCCTCAGCTTACGATGGTGTTACAGTACATACCGATGAACCCATTGTGTTGAAAATATTGGTGAATTTCAGTTGAATATGATGATATGATATGATATGATATGATATGATATGATATGATATGATATGATATGATATGAACTTAGGTGGCCCTCCATCTTGCAGGGAAAAATTTGGGGATTGGTGGCGGGATTTGCACTCCACCATAAAAAACTTCACACAGCTCCAAGAGCACAGTCAGGACTTCTTTTTTGCTCTTTGTGGGAGTAGCTCTGCTGCAGCTGCCCATAGGAAGGCTGCACGCAACAAGGACAGGATGGGGAAGCCATCCCTGGAAGAGTCAAAACCGTCAGAGAGCTAATAGGGTCAGGTTTGTTGGGGATTGGTACTGGTGTGGTGCCAAGGCATTGCCTGCTGCACGGTAGCACTCGGGTCCTAATCTGAGGCGGCTCACCTGGGTAGGTGCGTGGAACATCTTGTCTCTCCGGCATGATGACCATCTTCCTCTGCTGTCGGAAGAACTTCATTAACTATGCATTTCAGGCATGGCACTGTCTGAGGTACGCAGACCGGGGTGTGGCCAGATCTCTGTAGGTGGGTACACCTATTATTGGTCTGGTCTCTCTGATGGCTGCCATACTCAGGGAGTAGCTGTTGCTGTGGTAGATGGCCTATGTCACTCCTTCTAACAAGTGTATTTTGAGGCTCAGCTTAAGGCACTTGTTGTGTATCTTGTCTGTTGTCTCCATGTGTGCTACGACCGCAGTGAGTGATACCTCAGTGACCACTTGCAGTGACAGGGCTGGCTATGAGGATTGTGTCCATCCCCACAGGTCTGGCAACTGTGGTGAAAGTGGCTCCATGCTCCTTGACTTTGCAAACGGTCTGGGTCTGCAGGTCTCTGGATCCTGGTTCTAGCACCCTGAGCCACATGTTGTACTTGGTACTAAATACTGGAGGTGCAGTGAATGAGATCAATCACATCCTTGTGGGAACATGCTGGAATCTCCTACAGAACTGCAGGATCTACAGAAGTGTTCAGTTTGTGAATTCTGACTACTTGTTGCTGCTACTCTGAAGACTTAGCTTAGCTCAAGTAGGCTACCACCTACTAAGAGAATGAGGAAAAATCAGGCTGTTTCTAATGAGTTTGCATGCAGTTTATGTGAGGAACTTGCACACTTAGGTGCAACTGCTGATCCTAGTGTGATGTGGGAGTCTGCCGTGATAAGACCCTGTAGGTTGCTAAGGGCTGTGTTGGTGTTGCTGGTGTTTTCAGAAGGAGGTGCTTCATTTTATAGGGCACCGTGGATATAGTGTACTGCTTGGTAGCAACTTCAGTCTGTACTAAGAAGAACTAAGAAGGACAAAGGGCTCTGAGGGCAGATAAGGAGGCGTTTGTTTGAGGAACAAATGACACACCATCTGTGGTTTAGCGGATTGCATGGGGGTGACCCAGCTGGGGGTAAGGAAGGCCGCAGGTAAGGCTGTCCTGGCATTACGAACAATCTTTGCTTCTATTAGGGAGACAGGCATCATCCCAACTGATTGGAAAAAGGGTTTGTTGTCCCTGTCTGTAAAGGAAAGAGTGATCTCCTGGATTTCGGCAAATACAGGAGGAAAACACTGCTCTCAGTGCCAGGTAAGGTGGTCCTTGCTAGGGTCATCCTGAACAGGGTCTGTGATCACTTGCTTGCCTATCAGCAGGTAGAGCAGTCTGGATTTACACCTAAGAAGTCTGCAATCGATTGCATCCCGGCACTGAGTCCTCATCTAGCGCAAATTGGAATATCTAGGGTACCCGCAGTCATGGAAAACCTGAAAAGTTTTGGAATTTTGAAATAATTTTTCCAGGCCCTAGATAAGTTTTGGAATTCTTGGATAGAGAGGAAACGTTTTGGAAACTAGTCTTGTTCATTTTTGTTTCCCGCTTCATTCTAGAAATGTACGAGCAGAAGTCAATAGTTAACTACCTTGGTAAACATCCGTTTCCGGCACTTTTACCGTGCAGATTTTGCATCTTTGAGATCGCTGCTTTTTTGCTCGTTATTCCAGTTTTTATTGTTTTGCTTATTTATTTTTTTGCACGTATTTGAATTTTATTGATCGGTTTCCTATATTTGACTGTGTTTGCCTCTACCAATCATAAGGTACGTATAATTATTTTAATATTGGGATTAATTTTCTTAATGATTGAATGCTATTTGCACATTGGCAAAAGTTGTCCACCATCTGTGTTTATTTGGTAAGCAGATTGGCTATTATTCTACTGAAGATTGTAGTATTACTATCTGAAACTGCATGATCATCAAATGAAAGCAAACTTGTGGGTTTTGAAAAGTTTTCTTATGGTACTGGAAACGTTTTGGAAAAGTCATGGGAATTTATTATGCCAGAATTGGGGGAACCCTAAATATCAGTAGAGTTTCTTTGAAGCCTTTTTTCTTAATGCATTTAACTCAGTTGATCGAGCTGCCCTGTGGGACATCCAACTTTGCGGGATCCCTCCAAAGTTGCTGGATGTCATGGCTGGTTTGTACTCCAGTATTTTGAATGCTGTGCATTGGAGGCAGAATCTCTGTGTTCTTCCCAGTGGATTCTAGGGTACTTCAGGGGTGTGTTCTTGCTCCTACTCTGTTCAATGCTTGCATGGACTGGGCATTGGGCAGGGTCATGGGGTCCAGCATCTGTTGGTGAGGAAAGATTTACCAGTCTTGACTTTGCCAAAGATGCTGTAATCTTTGTGGACTCAATGGAAGCTCTGATCGGGGCTCTTGAAAGATTGTGCGAGGAGTCTGAGTGTCTGGGCTTGTGAGTGTCCATGATTAAAACCAAGATCCAGGCCTTTAAGGACCTCTTGCGCACAGTTGTCAGCAATGTGTCTGTCTGCAAAGAGAATGTCAGCATCATTGAGAGGTTTAATTAGCTCGGCAGCGACATTCATGTCTTCCTATGAAGTCAGTAGACGGATTAGGAGAACGTGCTGGGGTTCATGAGGTCGCTAGAAAGGGGTGTCTGGCACTCCTGATATCTTTGTAAGAGGACAGATGTCCAAGTTTTTAGAGTCCTGGTGCACCATGTCTTGCTATATAGCTGTGGATGCTGCCCTGTGACCTGAGCTGAAGACTGGACTCCTTTGGCACTGTGTCCCTTCAGAGAATCTTTGGGTACTGCTGATTTGACCTTGAATGACCTGTTGCTCAGGGAGTCCCAAATGAGACACATTACCTACATTGTAAGGAAGAGTCAGTTAGGGTCCTGAGGGTGATCCGGCTTGCAGGATCTTCATTGCTGGGGACCCGAACCGACCAGGGCAAGGGGATGCCCACATAACACCTGACTGTGACAGAGAGATAAGAACTTCTGGAGGGTGGAACTGAAATGCGTGTTGGCCTGGGGGGGTTGCCAACCAGGATCCCTAGCTGTTTCGTCATGTGAGCGTGGCAATGTGCTGTACCAATGCATGGTCCCCAACATGACCTGACCAGGCAATGAGTAGACATGGGCTTTGGATATTTGGTTAAACACAGAAAAGAACACTGTACAATACATTGTTACACACTGTATGAGATGTTTACATTCAACATTGCTAGATTGACAGGAGGCATGGGTGGGTGGATGTTGCCAATGCCCAGCATTAGTTGGAAGTCTTGTATGGCATATTTCTAGCCCAGGAGCAGCTCATAATTCAAAATTTAATATCTACTGAATGTGCACCGCTATTGCACCATCATAAAGATGAATTATCATAAGTTGAACTGTCGTAATATGAGGAGCATCTGTAATATGAGAGTCAGCAAGCAGAATACAAACTCTTCCCTGTTTGATGCCTTTAATATATGTTTTTTTAGGTCACTTTGGAACAGTATATCATGGCTATTTTACAGATGAGAACAACCAGTTAATTCATTGCGCTGTAAAGTCATTAAACAGTGAGTAAAGGATTTGATTTATGTGATATTGAACACTTCTGATCTGTGGGGTTTAATAATGAACAAGAGACAGCAATTATAATTGTTACCCATTGCAGCATCACTTAACATCGCAATAATGCATATACCAGTAAGACTTGACCATTGCATGACTTTTATATTCAGCACTGAACCTTTCCTCTACAATGCAGCATTTAATTTGTGATATAAAAAGAATGGGAATGTGAATCAGTGTGAAATTGCTTTCCTCTGTCTCCTTCCAGATACAGCCATATACATTGAATTGTAGACAGCTAATAATGAGGTTATGTGCATAAATACATTGTGGGTTAGAAAGATATTAATACTGATGTAAATCCACACAGGAATCACAGAAATGGAGGAAGTGGAGCAGTTCCTGAAGGAGGGAATCCTAATGAAAGAGTTTCATCACAATAATGTTCTCTCCCTGCTGGGTATCCTCATACCTCAGGAAGGGCTCCCCCTGGTGGTGCTTCCTTACATGAAACATGGAGACTTACGCAATTTCATTCGCAGTCGACAGAGAGTAAGTGAGGAAAAGGATGTCAAGAAATCTCATTGGAAAACTTGTGGGAGAGATTGAGTTTTAACCTTATTTATTATTAACCACATTATATAGCAGGTTTTTAAGATTACATTTGTGTGTTTAACTCATGGATAAAGTGAAAAAAGTTCAAATGAAGGTCATTCTGGCTAATAAAGAAGATATTGATGAAAAACTTATAGTATTCCTTGTAACTCAAGAATTTGGCAGTTTTATTTCTGTTAATATTTATTTTTATGGCTGAGGCCTGAGCTACATACTGTTCTTAATTACATCCCCTGCTAATATCAGCAGTAGTAGGTCTAAAAGGGACCCCTGATATCTCTATCTGACTCTACGGCTGCCATTCTTAATTTTTCTCCCAGAATCCAACAGTGAAGGACCTCATTGGCTTTGGCCTGCAGGTTGCCAAGGGCATGGAGTATTTGGCCCTGAAGAAATTTGTACACAGAGATCTGGCAGTGCGGAACTGCATGTGAGTCTCAGCTACTGCTATGCATAGAAGCAAGACAGATGCTTGCCTGGAAGTTTTTAAGCTATTCATAACTGCCTACGCAAAACTTCCCTCCCCTCCTGGAAGTCCCAGGTGTCTCCTGTAAATTGACAGTAGGTCCCTGACCCCCAGAAACGATATACTGGAAAAATTATATATTTTTGTGAACAGTTCAGGCATTTTTATGTCAGCGCAAAAACTCAAAAAATGTTTGATGGATATTTTTCAAACTCTGCAAACATATTGTATGGATTTTGAGACAAATCACACCAAAAAATGGAGCAGTGCCACATATACACTTGATCTTATTATTGTGAAAACAAAAATTTGACATCTTTTTCAACTTGTGCAAATTTGTATGAGACAAATTGCACCAAAATTGAAGCAACTGCACTTAGTGGCAGGAAAAGGAAGGGTGACCACAGTAGAAAATTGACCTTGTGAATCCGATAACTACAGGCAGTCCCCAAATTAAACTCGTACTTGGATGAATGGGCTACCCTAACAAAACTCTGTTATATTCAAAATCCGGGTTAGATACAATGGTTTGTAATAACATCATGAAAACATTGCGTGCCTTCAGTGATTCATCGGTTTCAGGTACAGTATAGTACTGTATGTAGTTACTTTTATTATTACTGTTTAATTATTATTGTTATTATTGTCACGGGAAGCGTCCGGCGAACGGGGAAGAAGCGAGCACTCCGTGGTTGCGGGGCAAAACAGGGTTTATTCCAGGGAGATTACACAGATAGGGAACACCAGGCACGCACATCGGTAACAATACAATGACAGATCTGGGGAAGACTGACTAGAACGCGGACTAGGTTAATGAGGAGGCGTGGTCCACAGGAGGGTGATCGGGGCTGGGCGTGACAATTATGTACTGTATTATTATTTTTCTGACTTACCTACAAATTTGCCTTAAAGACAGACTTCAACAGGAACAGATCTCATTCATAACATGGGGACTGCCTGTATTTGATCTTGGTACTTTGTACTCTGTTTTATTTTTGATGGATCTTGTTGCCACTTTAAAAAAAATATTATGTGAATGAAAAAATCCACACTTTATTTCATTTCAAGACAGATCACCTCAAAACTGAAGCACTAGGTGGCAGCAGAGACTGGAAAAGGTGGCTGCAGAAGCCATCTTTTCAAAGGAACCGATGGACTTTTCTGAATATTCAAAAAATGCTTATTTAATTTTAAGATAATATACAAATTAGTAAAATACTAAACAGTAAAAATGCAAGTATATTATGAGTATTCTCCATATCAATGAATTGATTCAGACCTTCATTTTTGAGTCACAGTTCAGTTCATACAGTTTTTTTGTTGCATTTTTTGTTGTTGTTGCATTTTTAACAAATTTTGTGTATTAGCTATGACACGATTATCATCCCTGTACACCACTGAATAACCAAAATGTTCCCACACTGCTGTTTTGTATGTGCCATAATGTGCAAAAAATACAGGATAATGTGCAAAAAAAACTAAATAGATGATTAACAAGTACCATTAAAAACTGTGGTTATTAATGATCTGTTTCATTTTGGTAGGCTTGGGTGGTATTACGGTAATACGGTATACCGCAGAATTTTAGTCTTGTGAAATTTATCGTGGGCAGACCCCCTCCCCCATCTGTGCTTGGCAAATTTTATCATGGGGGACCCCCCTGCCAAGATACTGGAATAACATTGCTCTTGAAAATAGCATATAATGTGGTTGGCATTTGATGGTATGAGGCCTGTTGTAGTGGGATAGAGAGAGATTGGGGTGTGTGGGAGGAGTAGGGATTAGATTGGGGGGGGGTGGCAGGACCATCTGGGGAATACATCTGTGTCATTCCAAGTATT
>JAODLD010000113.1:26372380-26393526 GCA_026781065.1 Mormyrops boulengeri
TAACCATAAGTAACCAAAAAAACATTTTTAGTTTTTTGATTGCATCCACAGATTCGGGAGACCGAAAAAATCCCCACCATGTAATATATGCATGAGCGCCCCCCCCCGCGCGCGGGCGCGGGGGGGGGGGGGCTCTCTCATCCATCTTCCTGAAATTTATATGCCTAAGATCGAATGTATACTTAATTACCAGTGATGGAGTTCATCTTGCTGCTATATGGTAGCATTTTTATTTTAAAAAGTAGCCAATAAGAGTAGAAACACGAATGAAAATATTGACATTCTACTCAACTTGCAGGCTAGACGAGTCGTACACTGTGAAGGTGGCGGATTTTGGCCTGGCTCGTGATGTTTTTGATAAGGAGTATTACAGTGTCCAAGACCACAAGAGAGCCAAACTACCAGTCAAGTGGATGGCTATTGAAAGTCTACAGACACAAAAGTTTACAACAAAGTCAGATGTGGTGAGTGTCTGAGCACTAAAGTAGCAATTTGGCAATACAAGTGGTCTATTGTTGCCCAATAGGGTGTATCAATTTTTCCAGTATTGTCATTTTAGAATTCAGATATCTACTCCTGGTTAAAATCTATTGTACTCCTGTTAATCTCCTGTCATTCAGTTGTATTGCTGACATATCTTTTGCACAGTGGTCCTTTGGGGTTCTTATGTGGGAATTGCTGACCAGAGGAGCAAGCCCCTACCCGGATGTTGATCCCTATGACATAACTCGTTACTTGTTTAAAGGACGCAGACTTCTCCAGCCAGAGTTCTGCCCAGACACTCTGTAAGTTACAGTGTTAATGGAATTTTAGTAGAGTATGATAGTGGAATCTGATACAGTTTGGCTTTTCTCTCCCGTATTGCTTACACCATGACATGTGAATCTGGTCTTTGTAGAATTTATATTTTACATTTACATCTGCAGTTTACACATTTAGAAGATGTTTTGTCCAAAAGAATGTACAAGTGAGGTAAATAGCACACTGCAAACAAATGTGCTGGCAAGGAAACAACTAGGCATAAATGTAGCCAGGCTGAGCTTCCAATGAATGTCCAGGTACAAGTGTAAGCAGTATAGGAGCAGGAGCTACACAACAGCTACTAACAAAGCAATAACCTAATAAAACTATTCAAAGAGCACAGGTGCAACATTCTTCCTATGAAGCCCATTCAGCATGTTGACTACTAGTACAGAATGTCACCTTACCACCTAATTTATCCCAGACTTGACATGTGCTGTTTTTGCAAAATGATGGGGTGGATCCAAGTGGCTGATCACTGTACATATAGTATAATATATACTGCATATATAACTTCTATATTATGAGATAAACTCTCTTACATTTAAGGATAGCATATGTTTTGCTTGGAATGCTCTAATATCTGACTTAAGGCTATAAATAAGAACATAAAGACGCATCTAAGGTCCCTTAAATATGTGTATGAGTTTAGAATTTTTAACGTGGCTGGTTAGGTATGAAGGTAACAAATTCACCCGCTTATACAGGTATGCCATCATGCTGCAGTGCTGGGACCCTGATCCAGAGAGAAGACCTACTTTTGCCACCCTGGTCACTGAGATCAGTGAGATCATCTCTGGCCTGGAGGGGGAGCACTACATTAACTTAAAAGTCAGTTATATCAATCTGGACATGCCACACCCCTACCCAGAACACCCAGACTCTGCCTGCGGACATGACTCCCCCACCACTGACAGCTCCTGTCCCAGTCCGTCCTGAACGTGTCCACATGATTGCACAACCTTAGCAACTGTCAACCCAAACACTGACTGCAGCAACAGTCATACAGTTCCTGCCATAACATGTTCTTGCAAAACCTGTTACGAAAAATCTTCTGATCCAGTTGTTCAGTGGCATCTGCCACAATACTTGTCCAAGTCCGTTTGGTGAAACAGCTCGGATATGGTCTCTGCAGTGGGAGTCTGGATGCCTGTTTTTTTTGGCAGTTTGCACAAGCGGATGGTTTAAGTGATTTTGCTGTGCTACCATGTGTCACTTTGAATAGTAAAAGTCTGGATGATGTTGATGACGACCACATACCTGACATTCTTCACATCCGAAATACAGTGTGGCAGCTCAATATCCATGGAGATGCACCTCGTACCACTCACATCTTTTTTATTCATACATAATGTTTTATATTTACAAATGAATGCAATAAATAAATGTGATTTACAAAACAACGTTTATTTGCTGTCTTTTGTTTCTCTTATTTAAGGTTTATTTTACATGTTGTTTGAGTTTAAAGGAATACCCTATTGATTCATGCATTATGGAATATATTTAAAATGACTTTCAATGAGCAGATCAATAAGAAAAACAGGTTTGAAAAGTTCTTTGTAATATAGTAAGCGGGTGGTTCAAAAGGTTTGATCCACATAGCTCAAAAAAAGCTTTTTTTTAAAAACATTTTAAATTATCAGGACAATGTATTATCACACATGGGCAGATGTGTGATAATTTACATTTAGCATCAACTGAACAAAAGCTGTTTTTTCACATGATTTTTCTCATTCTCTATTTCTTTTGTGTTTTTCTTTATTTTAAAGTTCTATGATTCTCTTAGAATTGCTTGTAGAATTGCTTGTTAAAGTTATGAATATTTCAGCTGGGAACAAGGCTACACAATTTGCTTTAACACATCATAAAATTTTGGTACAACAAGTTTGTATATTAGGTTATATATTCAGCAGGCATGAATTGCTATTTTGAAATACCACAAACTTGAGATTAAAAGACACCAACTATGAAGGTCCACACTGCAAAGATTCACCTTCGATTTATTCTTTTGAAAGTTGTTGATGTTTTGTACAGTATTTTCCAACAGGGGGCAGTATATTCTGCATTTGCTGAGAATGCTAAGCATTATCGAAGACCATTGCAGCACAACACACAAAACAGACACTATAGATCAGATAATAAATGAATACTTCTTGGCAGGTTCTTGGCATTGTTGTATTATTTAACAGATGCATAATGAAAGGTAGCTGTTTACCATTTAATAAGATTTTCATGTTTAAGAAAATAACGTTAAATAAAGTTGTGTATCTGCCATCAGAATTAGAAATCAGTTGCTCATTAGCATGCTTTTACGTCAGCATATTTTATTTAAACCTTTCACACTTATGTAACAGTGAAAAGGCCATACATGTCTAGCATCATGCTACAGTGTCCAAAGCTGAAAATGGAATAGTCAGTGTCTTTTTAGAGCCATAATATTATACACAAATATCAGTCTGTCATTAGCACATCAGCCGAACAAAAGCAGAATGCAATTAGTGCATCAATGCTTTTATTACATAAAAGTTCTTGACAAGTGGTGTGTCATTAAAGTTATCTGCGTATCGGAAGATTTCAGCTGTGTTTTTTCCTGTAATATACTTTTTCTGATATGTCAGTTATTTATTTTGCGATAGTTTGCCAACTTTAATGGTACTTTTTTGTTATTGCAAACAATATGGATAATAGCTAAATTACATTATGTTTAAGAAAAATTATGTAATGTTTAGTATTATTATTGTTGCCGTGATTATGTAATTCAAGAGAATGTGCTTTTGCTAGGTTACGTTCTTCCAGAAACTTAATATAAATTATAAAAACATATTATTAAGAATTGTAGTATGGCAGCGATTCTGCTAAGCATTAAGTAACAAAGTTACACTGGCAAGCCAATAATGTTTGATGATGAGAATTCATTTTAAATTATGCAATATTTATCAGTTTTGATTAAGCAGTAGTTTTTCTATGGACTAACATACTGCATTCTGCAGTTTTCTGTATGGGATGGGCTCCTGGCTTTGCACAACTGTATAGTGGGTAAACTGACATGAAAATTAGCAGAAGATACTCATGGTGGTCAGGACATTGTAAAATGTTTCCCTATCTAAAATTCTTTTCAATGGTTAAAGGATAGGAAACATCATTAACAGCTAGCCCTGTGAAATTATTCAAATTTGTTTACAGAAGTTACAGTCTTCGCATGCTGAAATAGCTGTACTTCTGCAACAAACGTATATCTACCAGCATAACCGAAGTGTTCTCTTACGGGTTCATTATGGGAGATTAAAAAAGACTAATTAGGTGGCAGATTTATGTTTTTATTTCAGCTCGGAAGCACATGAATGAAACAAGAGCTTTTGTTATCTTAAAGAGCCTGACCACAAAGTTCTAATAGGCATCTAACTTTGCTTTCTTCTCAAAACGATGAGAAAATCAAAACAGGCACAGCTGGTGGGATAGCAGCCCAGTTCTGCAACACATATGATGGGCAAATGTATTATGAACTACCTCGTCAAAACATGACTGCAACAAGAAAATGGTTGTTGTGCTGTTGGAAAGTGTCAAATGACTGAAAAGTATCATCCCATCCTTGCCTCATTACTCGCTTTATTTCCTACCTATATTCCATTTACTTATATTTATGTTAATGATTGTAATACTGTACTATTACAGTTGTGAAAATACCTAACCAATAATGATTAGCATGGCTTTACCACTGAATTAAAACAAGGTGATAAGCATATTTGCACCCCGGTCGCCCAGAGGAGGATGGGGTCCCCTTCCGTGTCTAGGTTCCTCTCAAGGTTTCTTCCTGCTAGAGGGAGTTTTTCCTTGCCACTGTCGCCTCAGGCTTCCTTGGTGGGGGTTCAGACTGGTTATATGTAAAGTGCTTTGTGACAATAACTGTTGTTAAAAGCACTATATAAATAAAATTGCATTGAATTGAATGTTACCTGCTATGTCTATTTTGTCAGTGAAAATTGTAATTGGTTTATTCAGACCATTTCATGTGGCTACTGACTTAACAGTGGTTATTTTATACACAAATCTGTAATATTTTGTAGTATCAATATACTCTGAATAGTGGTATATCACTGCAGGCAATAACAGAAATGATTTATATCGCAAACTGTGCCAGTGCCCTTATTCACACTTAAGTCAACCTGTGTCAACTTTTATGACATAATTTTTTTAAATGTTGAAGAAAATCAGCTAATTAATCTTTAAATCCCTGCCATTAAGTTGTGTGGTGTGCAGTCTAACACACAGAAAAAAACACCCTTTGTAAAAATTAAACCAAAAAATATAATGTTGGTGTTTTCTCAAACAAAGAATTTGAAGCCTGTATGACTATATATCTCCTGAACATTATCACAGATTATCAGTGTCATCATCTATGTACATTTCTCATGCGAAACAATGATTTTGGAGGCTTTGATTATTTCTTGGCCATCACTTCATACTGCTGATGTGTCTTTTTTTAGAGGCAGGTAGTTTCATATTCTTCCAGAAGCCAGCGGACAGTGATGCACGATACTGGAATAGACAGGCAGAGGGCGGCAGCCTTGTCATTGCAGATAATTGTCATTGGCGGAACGCACCATTACTCTCCAGCTCTCTGACCAATCACAGCCTAAAAATATAAAAGCCAAAAAGTAATAAACAGTGTAGCTGGGTACATGTTTTTGCTCAGTGGTCTGTTTGGGGCAAAATAACACTGTATATTTGATAAAAGTGATCAAATATGTTGGAAGAATATGGTGAGATTTTCCATCCATCCATCCATCCATCCAACCATCTACTTATTCTGGTCAGTAAAGTGAGAGATTTTCATTTGTAGTATGATCATCAAGATTGTCTCATTGTCATTCACTTATAAGAAATGTAATCCCATATTTTTTATAGCATAACTTTTATAGCAAATGTGGTTTCTAAAGTAATGTTATTTAAATAACTTGCATCAAATAAAAAAAAATTTGCTTAAGCATATGTACAATATATGGTGGGAATTCAATTAACATTTTGACAGAAGGCAAAAAGTATTAAAATGACCTGATTGTGATCTTTAAAAAGCAGAAGATACAGCATGACGAGAGAAAAAAAAACACAATAAATAGTGAAAATAATAGCATAAAATTCATACCAAAATGAAACAGGTCTCAGATCTGCATATTCTGTTCTTCCAAACTTGGCAGACATATTGTATGGGTAAAGAACTGGAACTGATTTTTGATATGACTGATTTGACCTTGTGAGCGTGATAACTCAAAAAGTATGTGATGTGCTTTTCATCTTATTATCGCTTTACAAAAACATTATATAGATGAAGATCTAGATCTGATTTAATTTTGAGACAAACCATTCCAAAACTGAAGCAGAAGCACTAGGTGGCAGCAAAGGAAGGAAAGGGTGGCTGCAGAGGACGCTTGATCTTGTGAACTCTAATATTATTCCATGGATATTTTTCAGACTTCCCAGGAACATTGTAGCGGTAATGATCTGTGGTCCATTTCATTTTGAGACAAACTGAAGCAGTGTCACTTACACCCTCTACTGCATAAGCAGGTATGCAGAATTGCTGGCTGAATATTTAAAATACATGTCATGCTATTACAGAAGACTGAAAATAAGTGCATGGTAAATGGCAAATGGACTGCATTTATATAGTGCTTTTTTCCAAAGTGCTTCACAATTTGCCTCACATTCACCCATTCACACTCACATTCATACACCGGTGGCGGAGGCTGCCATGCAAGGCGCCAACCTGCTCACCGGGAGCAATTTGGGGTTCAGTGTCTTGCTCAAGGACACTTCAATAGGGTCAGGAGGATCTTTCCATTTATCAACATATAAAAATTGTCATTTCTTCTAACTGTGGTGAGTTTTTCCATCTATCCATCCATCCATCCATCCATCCATCTATCTTCCATCTGCTTATTGTGGTCAGGGTTGCTGGAGGGGCCTGGATCTTGGGACATCACTTATAAGCCATACATTATTGTAAAACAAAAAAAAATTAAAAGGCATCAAAAAGAGATATTAGCTGCTTTGTCCCCATTCACCTTGGAGGCTTTTTGTGGGAGGGATGTTTTTGTTTGTGCTAGACTCTGCCTGCGCTATCAGTGGTCCCACTTCAGAAAGTGCTAGAAGTTTATAGCTCCACTGAGTCAGCACCACTCAAGGTTTCTGCTTTGTGTGGCTTGTGTTCATATCCCAATGAAAAAACGAGCCAATCTGTAAAACTTAAGGAAGGAGACAGGAGGAAGGTCATAAATGGAAGGCAAAAGAAAAGACCGGCGAGTGGACAGGATGACAAGCATGAAGAAAAGAGGCTGGCAAATATTTATACTTTATCTTCAAGGCCATGCAGTGATGGTGGGTTTTCTGTATTTTATCTGTTTCATGAAAGAGATTCTGTGACCTTCTTCACCCGCAGTGTTTTTGAAGGCATATTATGTCAAAATGTCATAGAATTTCCAAAGCTTTGTGTTCTTACAGTGAGAAGGAAAAGTGTGTGTACCCTTTGTAATTACCTTGTTTTTTGCATTAACTGGTCATAAAATACGTTCATTATCTTCAACTCTTGAACCATGGCACAAGTAAGGACAAACACAAGGGGCTCTATTCTCCCATCAGGTGCTTAAATGCAAAAGGTCCTTAAAAAGTTACACACCTTTGAGTTATGCGTTTTCTCCCCTCATCAGTGTGGCCACGCCCACCACACGTAACCTGAAAAAGAAGGTGCGGCTGTGCAAGAAGTGAAATTTATTTATCGAGCAAGAAATGGGGGTTATGGCCTCAATGATTTAGGCAACAAGCAAAACGCAGAACATGGACTATTTCATTTACATTGTGAACCTAATTGAAAACTACGGAAACCCTTTTATTTTGAAAATGAAACCATGGCAGTAACCACATACATTAAACCCGGTCATTCTCAAGAACATGAGAATCCTATGACAAAACAAAATGTTACAGTGAAATACAGTGCTTGAATTTTGTGTAGCGCAACTGACATTAAATTTATTTATTAGGTATATTAAAATATGTCATTTATAGCTTTGATTTAATAATCCCTCAAACCATTTTCCCCAAACAGGCACTACAGATGCAGTTTTTCAATCATTCAACTTCATTGTAAGTAACACACCACAGACAATCAGTTAGTATAATAAGATATACATAAATAAATTGCTTTGTATGGTGAATTGTTTTACTCTGCAACAGGCATTATCCTGTATGATACCTTGATAATCTCGGTAATTCATTTTCCCCCTCAAGAATGGCAAGCTGTCCATTCTCCGAGGCAGCAAAGCAGCCCCATATCATGGTGCTCCTCCACTGTACTTCACCATTGGGATGATGTTATAGTGTTAGCATGTTGTGCCCTTTTTGCACCTTCTTCTTCCCAAACAATCCAACCTTAGGTTCATCAGTCCACAGGACATTTTTCTAGTACTGCTGTTGGAGTGTGAAGGTGGTCTTTGGCAAACTATAAGCTATGTTGTTTTTTCAGAGAACAGTGACTTCCTCTGTGGTGTCCTGCCATGTACATCATGACTGTTCATTGTTTTATGTGGTAGACTCGTGAGCAGTGATGTTAACCATTACCAGTTCCAATGATTTCTTCAAGCCTTTAGCTGTTACTCTATTTTTTTTTCTTTACCTCATTCAGCATTCTGCATAGTGTCTTTGGAGTCATCTTGGCTGGTCACCCACTTACAGGGAAAGTACCCACAGTACTAAATTATCTGCATTTACAGACAATTTGTCTAACTGTGGGCTGATGAACAAACTCTTTGAGATTGCTTTGTAGCCCTTTACACCTATATACATATCAACAATTCTTGATTGTGGAAATTTCTTGTTTTTTTTGTCAATAGCATTCTCAAACTCTTTTAAAGGTTCTTCATAAGTCAAAGTAATGCCAATCTCATTTCATTAATCAGAGTCCAGGTTTGCTATCTCCTCACTCCAATTAGCTTTTGTTGAAGTCATTAGCCTACGCCCTAGGGTTTCACATCTACACAGTGAACACAGTAAGTTTCAGTAATGTATTCAATAAGTACAACAGAAATACTATAATTTGTGTACTGCTGGTTATAACAGATTATGTTTATTATCATAGCAGGTAATGCACATACTTTTCCTTGCCAATGTATATCATGCTGTCTCTGGATTAACAGTACACCTGCACAATGTGTCTTTATAGGTAGAGAATTAGTTATATTATTAATTTTGGGTAAATTTTCACCTCAGTTTTTGCTTTATAAACATTGCAATATTTATTGTTACATTTAAAAAAAAAAAACGTTCGAAATATGTCATGCAGCCAAAGTAAACACACTAGTTTCTCTTTAATTTGGCTAAGTTGCATGTGTTTCTCACTTTATGCTTGATATTTTCTGTATTTCCGAAATGAGGCACAAGGCAACAAATCTGTCAGCCATTAACAGTAACTGTGGTCAATGAAGCGCCACCTTCAGCACAAATGGGGACATGCAGCTACATGCATCCATCCCTGCAGCAGTGAGAGTGGCTGGGATGGATCCTGCATGCTGATCGCTACTCTCCCAGCTCCGTGGGAGTGTGGGCTTGTAGCCTTGGATAAAAAATCTGTAATGCCATCACATGGCTGCAGCCTCAGGCATCATCCACACTGAAAGAATGCATGACTCTGTGCTGTTACGTAACTCCTCCGTTTGCTGGCTGAGCTCCCTTACTGAGGCTGTCTTTCATTCGTGGGGGCTTCTTTCTGTTGACAGATTACCACGAAAAGGTTTATTGTGCGCAGGGTATGTAGGTACAGATACTCTTGCTTTGTTCTGCAAGCAGCGCAATTAATGCGATGTGTAGTTTACCTTCAAAAATGATTGAACAGAGTGCTTTAAGCTTTCAGTCAGAGACAGGTAAGTGAGAACTCTTCACGGTGTCTGAGTCTCCTCTGTGTGTATGCAAGTTTTTAGGCCAGGTTCACAAAAACCAAGTGAGAGAAAGAGAGATACAATAAGAGCTTTACTGTAATCACTGTGGTTAAATGTAGATGTTATGCATAAATATTACACAACTTGAGCCAAAATAGTGAGCCACTGCAAACAGCAGCAGGGCTACAAAGATCCAAGAGCTTTGTTTGCCACATGAGCTTGTGTATTCCTTCCATGCATCCCTATGGAAGGCTGGCATTACTGCATCTCAGTATTGTCTTTGCCAGAGATTACTAATAGATGCTCTGCATCACCTTGCCAATAATGTCATCTTCTGGGTTCAGCCTGTGCTCTCCAGCGAGCTGCCCACGGTCAACCAACTCTCCCTTTGCCAGCTAATAGGGTGCCCTTAACATCAGCCTGGGTACCCTCTCATTAGCTGGTAATGGCCTCAAATGGCAGAAAACATCAGAACATTTCATTTTCCTTTTTAGAAATAACCTTTGCAATGACACCACAAAACTCCATGGGCTGCTAACATATCCCCCACCTTTTATAGGGGAAAAACAACCCTTTTTATAATTAGATCAGCTTGTATGTTTACCATCTGCGTCATAGTGTGGTATACAGCACACTAGATCTAGACGGCTCAGCACATAATTCTGTTGCCTTATAACTGCCTCTCTTCATATGTTCCAAATATGGCAGGTATAAGGCATCTATTGACGCTGACCAACATCCCATCCGATCATAATTTTAGACTCACAGGAGACCTGATTTACTTAGGATACAAGATTATGTTACTTATTAATAACTAGGCTAATTTAATAAACATTATAAATTATTTAAATACATTTAAATAAGACTAATTTATGGCTCGCATATTGTCACTTTTTTCCCCAGTTTTACACACGGAGGCACAGGAAAGCCACTGTGAAGGACAATTCAGTTGGGTCACAATATGCACTAATTCATCTGTCAGTTTTACAAATACATTTCCTTATAGGCATGTTTTCATCCTGAATATTTCGATCATTAGAAATATAGCTGTTTGTAATGATGTACCTCTGGAACAGGGGAAACAAAATCAGCATGAAGACAAGAGTTGTAGTCAAGGATGGAAGCAAAGGTCACGGAGGTGGAAGGTCTATCCTGGGAGAGGAGGCTAAAGCAGGGACATGTGCAGTCATGGGGAGATCGGTGAGCAAACACTCCCTCAGATGGGGATTGGGGTACTCACTCACCAGAGTGACAGGAGTAACATACTGGTTAAACCACATAACAGGAGAATCAAGCACACAGGGAAAAACAGGGACCAATACTGCTCACTAATATAGTCGGTCATAATTCCTCGCTTTGGGTACAGCAGCCGTTCTGTTTAAGTAGCCTGGTCAATTAGGAGAATCCGGTACAGCTGTCAGTACTCTGGGGAAGGGGAGCGGCAGCGGCAGTGTGGTTGCAGTACAGTTGGTGGAACAGGATCAGTCCTTACATTGTTTTATTTGTATTTCTGTATGTATTCTTGCAGTGTTGCTTCTCATCTCCAAGGCTGCTAGGAATCCTGCCTGTGCTCTCTGTATGCAGGCTTTGCATGTCGTCTGTGTGTTGTGTGGGTTTCCTCCCATTTCAGCTATGATCTGCTCTTGAGCTTTGAGAAACACAAGGAACAAAGGTTTAGTATGAACTATTAATGGCCAGATTTTCACAGTCAGAGCACACATCCTCTGCTCCTTAGATCTTACACATCCAGGAGAACCAGAGATTTAAGAATAGAAAATAATGTATTTGGAGAAAAATCTAAACTATGGTTGCTGTGTTGCAGTTTGGGGAGCAGAGGTTTGCTAAACTGAAGTAAAACTGAAATTATTCAAACAAAGGCACTAACACACAAACGGTGTAAAAGATAAAGTAAACCAAGTAACCCTGAATACTCTGCAGTGAGCCTAAAACCAAAATGATACACAAACGAGTAGCTCTGTAAGCCACACTCCCCTCATACCTTTGCTCTGAAGCTTTAATGAACCCATCAGTCTGTGCTGGGCTCGTTGATCATTACCTGGACTACCAGTAGGCACAGAACAAATAACTCAAAACTGAAATGGCAAAAGATAACCCAAGCCCTTATGTGAGTAATTTCTCAAACATTATGTCAAGTTAAAGTTTCGCATTATTTCAAATGGTTCTAGATCTTAAATAATTTAAATGGGGCTCTTTGCAACCCAAAGGGCATGACTGATGAATGTGTGTTTATTGATCAAACATGAATGTTCATATAACAAAGATTAAATATGAATATTTCAGCTATAGTTATTAATAAAATACACCCATCCATCATCCGTCTTCCAGCTGGCCAGTAGAAGTTTATGTGGAGCCTGCAGCATAGGGTACAAAGAAACATTGTGGACAGGAAGTCATACATTATGCAAAATTATACAAACACATTTTTTTCCATTTAAATTCATTAAAACCATTGTACCTCAGTCACTTGTGAAAGTTTGTAATGCCTTAAAAAAACTTCTGTTCCTTGCCTGACTGGCAGGTTGTCAAACCTGCGATACAGATCGCCAGTGTCTGGTCTGTTGTCAAAACTTTTCATTATCACCTAGTCCGACATCTACACCCCTACTGATCCAGCAGCAAGTGACTATTTATAAATATGGATCCAAATATCTTGAGGCTGCTAGCTTGTAGTGTACCTGATGCTTTGACTGGACACACTTTGTATCAGGGTCAGCTGGACATCAATTATTCATTTATCTGCACAGCAGGACATAAATTTTTAATTGTGGATTTTGGCATGTTATGCATATTGTACTATTTATGGACACGTAATGAAAATATCTGCATCACCTACATACACACATACATGTCCACATTAAATGTGTTAATGACGCATACATCCTGTGTGCTTAAAAAAATAATACAAATGTTGTCCTCTACGAACCTGATTCTTCCTTGAATGGTCTTGTATTGCACCTACAGGCAGTTGAGTGGTCTAATTAGATTCTTTGTTAATAGTTATATGTGCAGTTGTGCAGCTCTTGCTCCAATACTGTTTACTCTTGCATATCGCTTTAGACACAAGCGTCTGCTAAATAAGTACATGTAAAAGTAATGTGAATGTAAATGCCCCATAGCAATGCTGCAGGATTAAATCTGGCCCCAAGACTATGAAGCAGTAAATGATATCAGTCTGAGAACTCTTTTTGTGAATTCTTTATAATTTGCCCCTTATACTACAATTGTTGAAATTGTCTATTAAAATGTATTATCCATACTAATTGTTTCCATCCATCCATTATCTCTAGCACAGAACACCATCATATGCTCTCCATCATTGGGCATGCACACACGCACACACACAAATCACACACAAACACACTATGACAAACACTATATCCATGCAAGTCTTATGTAACTACAAACACTTTGGTTCGACTTTTTGAAGTCATTTATCAGTATAACATTAATTTCCTCACACTATGTTTTTAGTCTCTAGTTCAGCTGTACGTCATGTCTTTGGTTTGTAAGGGAAAGCTAAAATGCCCGCACCAACATGGGAAGAGCATACAAACTCTGTACACAAAGTTGGGGCCAGACCCCAAATTCCCAATGCTATAGATGTGATGTGAGAATGCTACCAGCCAAGTCACTGTGCTGCATATGCAAAAGCAGCCACACATTACTTGAGGGGACATGAATATATAGTACTACATGCTTACTTAGTGCATTACTTTACCAGTAACTAAACGTTAGTTACACATTGATCCCATGCTTGTTCATCATTAATAAATTATGACAGCTCATGTATTTCATTCAGGCACTATATTAGTTAACAGTTAATTAATTAGTTAGTAATGGTAAGAACTTGAGGGCAAAAATTCCTTATCAACTCATTTACTACTCAAGAACAAATCATGAACTAATATAGGTTTCCCCATGAACTATCACTATTGATTTATTAACCAGTAACTGTTTAAGTACTGATCCCATGTTCATTCATTATTAATGCATTAAGTAAGCGTGTACTACTACATTATTCATATCCCTTCAAGTAAAGTGTCACCACAAAAGCTTATGGTTATTTTGTGAATTATCAGTCTGTTAATACATCTTGATCTCCTACTATAACAAAACCTAATGGGAACCGGGTTTCCAGATGCGGAGCAGACAGCAAACCAATACACTAAGCAGGAGTCGTTGTCATAAACACAAACAGGGGTCAGATAACCATAACATCGTTCATGGGGCTGCAGAAAAAGGCAGGCACACGTGCATACACCAGAGAGGGAGCAGGGGACATACTTATGGGACGGAGTATCGGGAAGATTAGGCATACAGAACCACACAGGAGGAGAATCAAGCACTCAGTGAAAGCAGGGCTAATGAACACTGGCAGATGGGACACAGGTGGAGAATTCCTTGCACCGAGGAAACTGGCTAAACCAGTTAAATAAGACCAGCAGTTAAGAGAAACTGAGAGTGCAGTACAATACAGTACAGCTGTCAGTATTGTGGGCGTGGCTTCAGTGTGAGATCGGAGTCCAACCTCACACTAATAAGAGTGATGTTATGGTGTACAGTAGGTTTTTGCGAACTATACTCACATTACAAAAATGTTAAAGGTAAATCCTTTATTTGCCGTTTGCACAAGTATGAGTACAGGTACAGTGGATTTCTTCTCTTCACTTACCCCATACTGCCCTCCGTAGTTGGCGGTGGGGACAGGGGGGGTCACAGCACAGGATCCGCCAGCATGCAGCACCCCTGGAGCTGGGGGGGTTAAGGGCATCACATGTATAGAACTGCTTCAAAGAGCACTGTTTCCAGCAGTTCAATTAGTTGTACAAATGAATTTTAATCATTTGTATGTAAATGCATTGACCTAAACTCTTTGTTATTGAATATACAGTAAAAATGAGTATTTTACAAAACTCAGTATATTGCTTTGTTAGTGTAGTTGTGGTATAGTTAGTGGTGCGTAGCTTTGAGTCCTGCCCTGCTTCTGTGTATTCTGAGACCAGAAACATGCAGCTATGAGAAGTTGTGTCTCCAAAACTACTGTGTATGTCTTGTAAATTACTGCCAAAGCTGAGTGTCCTCAGCTTTGTGACTTTGTTTCCTGGAAATGCCTCTAGGTGCACTGTCACCCTCTACCAAGATGATGGATGGATGTTTCATCATACAGTTCTTTAGTCAGAAGTGCAGAATTTATTGGCTGCAGTGAATAAATTAAAACCATTGTGTAGCAGACCGCCTATTTGTTCAGTCATCTTATTTGGCACTAAACATGCCCAAATCATTTATTTGTTTACCATCATTAATTGTTTTTACAATTATGGTCAGAATTTAAAATTTGAAGCAAAAAACATTAAGCAGAATCTCACATAAGCTGAAACGAGTGTAACTTTTAATCAAACTGATGGATATCTCTGTGCCTGTACCTATCCATGCACCCACACTGTTGCACTTCATGCATTTTGACGCTAGAAGCTTCCACTACTTGATGGATTTTCTTTTTGTCCTTCCAGACTGCAGAGGTCTGCTCTGTCACTCAGGCCAAAATGTAAGGAACAGAGAAAACACTGGCGTTTGTCAGTCAAGTTGATATTATTTTGCTCCTTTTTTCACTCAAGGGAGGATTGCAAATGTTACAAGACAAATGTACACTTGAATTCAATTGACCAAAGATTGTTCTTCATGCTTTTCATGGTCAAACAGAGACATTAATATCATCCTAACCATCTTGATGCTGAACCTACTGACAGTCAATTGTACTATGATACCCTACTGGAGTTAGATGTCTGTCACTGACTGACAAAATCAAAAATCCCTCTATAAGACTTTAAAAGGCATTTTCAACACTCAAGTGTCTAAGCCATAGCTGATCTGCTGACCATTAAGTCAATACCTACAAGCCGGGAATAATTAAAGATTTAAGATGTAAGAAAATAAAACTGTCAGTTTATTAAATGCCTTCAGCATGAGTATTCTCCAAGACGTAATATTCATATACTGCATACCTTGGAATTGACATATCTGTATGAATTTCAATTACACCAGCAACATTTGTAGCCAACTAAATACTTCGATTGATGTAGCATTATAAAAAGACTCCGGAGCATGCATGTGAAAAAAGCATCCTTTTAGAAAGACTTACAATATGCAGAATGGCAGAGAGTGGGAAGTGCTGGGAAAATGGCTGTCATCCATCTCTAGCGCTCCCATATTTTTACGGCCCTACTGTGTACAAAGCAAGGCATCTATTGAAAGCGTAGGAATGAAAGCAAAACCTGTGTTATTCCTTTGGTTATTCCAAAACATTGCTTTATTTTTAGGTTATTACCTTCGATTTTTTAGCTGCTTTATTTGTTTGACAGTGTGTTTCAGCTATTACCTGTAGAAGGTTCTGGGGTCTATCCTTTGCTGTCATGAGCATTTGTCGCCTGAGACACTGTTGTTGTATTTTGGTTCTGTGTGTGTGTGTGTGTTTGTTTGTTTTGTTTTTGTTTTTTCAGGAAGCCAAAGTTCTCCTGCTGGATTGTTGGCCGTTAAAGGAGTTCTGTACATTTTTCCCTTTGGAGAAGCTGTCTGAATCTGCTCTCTGCTGGACAATGGTTTATTTGAAGTATACATCAAACACAGACAGCATATCTTGGTCCACAGCAAGCTTGTTCCTGTTCTGAGAGCCACAGTTCTTTTTGCTGGGTTTCTAGAATGAAATTGTTGACAACCTTTCAGACAAAAGGAATGAAAGCATTACTCAAGCAAGAAACTAGATACGTCCCACAGCAGCAGGAATTGTAAACTGTAACTAAAAACTTTTGAAAATTTTATTGTATTTTTTTGCAGTGTTAAATGTATTTTCAGGTTTGAAAATGACTTTCATTTTTAATAAAGGTTATTGTAGAATATGCTGACTTAAATATATGTTAAATATAACTTTTGTTTGTTCACTTTGTTGTTTTTGTCTGCACAGAAATGCAGTGGAGCATGACATGCACCATTTACTCGTTAATGATTCTGAAGCTAGTAAGTCTGACATATATTGTTTCGTGAAATGCAAGGCAGTACCTGTGATTTAAGGTACTGTTTCTCAACTGATGGGTTATTATTGTCAGTGGGTCGCATATTTTTATGGTTATACTGTAATCTTATCGATGGTCTACAATCTATAAATGATTATCTTTAATTTACTTTGTAGTTTCATTTTACCTTTAGAAAATAATCTTCGTTTTTGAAAATTGCCTTATCTCTGATCACAAATTTGGCCAGCTGAAGTTAACATGTGTTTCTTCTACAAGATGAAATTGTACCTCCACTTCTTTGAGGTTACCTTGGCCTCTAATAATGGCTCAGTATTATGTTGTATTTCCTTATTTACTTAAATCGATATAAGCTGTTCTTTTTCACATCCATATTTCTGGTAACCACAAGAACATGTTTCGTGAAAAAGTGCAATTTTTGTTGGCTGACGTGATTTGAGGGGACAGGCCATTCGCAGAGTTCCGCCATGAGGGCAGATATATAAGAATCCTCACAGATAGTTTTGGACAGTTTCACACCCACACACTCTGTCTGTCCCTGCCAGCTGTCGTGTGTGTGCCTGAATTTTGCTCTCTCCTCTCTCTGTCTCTCCCTCTCTGCCTCTCTCTCATCTCTTCTCTCTGCTGCTCTGAGCTGGCCAAGTGAGCTGCCAGAACCGTTAGGCCTTCTGATGCACGCTAAACCTTAACACTTTACATTTCAGAGTGATTTAGTGCTGCATGAGCATCTTTGATTAGTGCATTATTGATAATATGCAGCCCTCACAAGTATAGGCAAGACTCGTAGTTTATGCTCAAACATTGGTGGTCCTGATACTTTGGTACACTTTGCATATATGCTGTTCAACTGCTAGGTCACATGTCAAGTGTCTTTGCAAACATTGCGTTATATTAATTTCTAATTTCTCTGAAATCTCTGCATTCTAAGAGCCAGCATGACAACAGCTGAGATGTCTGGGGCAACATTCTAATTTAATAATCCCCATTTTCTATGAACCCTAACCTAACGAGAAGCTCAGGAAGACTCCAGATTGTTGCTTTATCCCAGCAACACTTGTTAGGTGCATGTAGCCTCAAATTAGCATGAATTGTGTATTGAAATATACATTTTGTCTGGCTGTAGTCACTGTGTGTGTCATTCAATAGCAAATGATAATGGCTGCGGCAGTTGTGAAGAATTTCACAAATACAACAACCACACAAACATATCCTTACCAGTCCAAGATGCATCATGGTTTTTTGTAGTGACAACAATAACGATGCTACAAACATTAGTATGTGCAAACCATGCCCAACATGTAGCACTGACAACAATACAAAAGACTGTTCATCCTACCAGATCATTTAGAATATAAGGACATGCGACAAGATTCATTTTTCCACTACCAGTCTGCTGTTTCACTAACTAATAAGGACTATTAATTAAATATTCTATCACAGTCATGTGAAAAACAAAAATTTTGTCTTTTCAACATATTTGGACAAACAAATATTTAGTCTTCATTAGAATATTTCTGATAGATGGTGGTGATGTAATCTAGCAAAAAACATGAAAACGAAATAATTTCAATTTTGAAATAATTTATTCAACAAAATTCAACAGAAATGTAACTTTTCTCTATGGGGAGAAGGTAAGTATATCCTTACATTTAATACTTGCTATTGCCTCCTTTGGCAATACAATTTCTTGAAAACATTTCTTATAACTGTCTACCAGTATTTTTCATCGACCTGGAGATTTTTGCTGATTCCTCTATGGAGGTTTCCTTATTATACATCCTTCCATCAGTCCCCCACAATATATTAATTGGATTAATTTGACTTGTCTCTCATTCTCCTCAAGCACTCTCTGGTATAATGTTGAATTCAATGTAGACCCTATGATGACAAGCTAACCAGTCGCTGAGGCAGAAACAATATTTCAAAGTAAAACATTCCTGCCACCATGAAGCTCTCTTCTCAAATTCTGTGTTTTTTCCCAATTATGACATCTGGAATTGTTCCTAAATAACTTTATCTATCCAGAACAATGTCCCTCGTGCTGTTATTTAATGGCAAATTTGAATCTTGAGTTGACGTTTTTGAGAGCAGAGGATTCTTGCTCTGTGCTGACCTCCCACATAGACCGGATTTTTGCAGGCTCTTTCGTTTGGCTCTCATATGAACTGTGGCGAGTGCAGCATGTAGATCTCCTGCTAATACCCTGAGCTTCTTAGAGACTTCCTGATGCATCTCGTGCTCTGCTCTCAGGCTGAATTTCGTTGAATGGCTTGGCCTGGACAGATTGCCAGTGTTGTGAAACCTTCTATATTTATTGCTTTGAAATGGCTTTAAATACCTACTATGACCATGAGCGTCAACAAACTTCTTCTGCGGGCCTTAGGCAGCTCTTTTGATCTTAGCATGATGGTATATACCTCATATGGCTATGGCCAAACAAGACCAGTTGTTCATATATGGTGTGACTCTAAAAGATATCATCTAATAGTGACCTATTCATTTGCACCTGATTTTGTACATTTTTTTAGGTTTAATGTAACAATTAATATAGGGGTATACTTACTTTTCTGATTTTTGTTTATTTTAATAGTGGTTACTAAATGTAACTGTAAATGTGGTCCCTAAATGCAAGTTTAAAGTGTAACTTTTTCAGTTTTATCACTTCGCTATTATTATTGTTGAAATGAAGATCTTTGTCTGTTCAAATATGCAGAAAATGGCCATTTTTAATGGGGTGTACTTACTTTTTCCACTTCTATCTTATAATGCATGATGGTGAAATGAATGAAGTCAGAGAATGCATAATACTATACTGACTATACACAAAGCAATGAATTTTAAAATGCTCTGTGTATTTTTTCCATACATTACAACAGCATACTTACTGCTTCATGAAAGTGCTCATGGCATTTCGTTTTCAGCCTCAGTCAATCCTTTCTCACTGATATAGTCTTGGGATTTTCAGTGATTTTCTAACCGTGGCAGTCAGGACTCTTGGTCCTGGTGTCCATCACTGGGATCTGGGTTAAAGTGACAACAGCTCTCGATAAGCAGGAACTTTCTGTGTGCGGGGAGACCATTGACAACTGATGACTGTCTCAGACGCTAATTTTAGCAGAGAACTTAGTATGTCTTGCGTCAAAAAGACTCTAGTGAGCAGATCTCATGGGTGGTTTGACAGGGCAGTAAAATTCAACATGCAGTCATTTTCATTTAGTGTCAGACAGACTTGGATGGGTGCAAGCTCAATGCTAATTTTTATTATACTTTTGACAACTGCATAAACTAAAGATGCCATTTCACTTCTGAGCAGTACAGCTACATTATATGAATATCATCCATTTATCTGCCATTCCACTTTTCCAGTACAGGGCAATTGGGGTGAGCTTGCAGCCTGAGCTGGGAAGAACAGATTACCAGGCTGTGAAACACCCTAAAGAGGACTTGAGTCCATCACAGGGCAGAAACCCACAAACTATGGGCAATTTAGAAACATTAGCTGACGGAAAATACGATAAATTATCATGATACATTTTATTTGGTTTATAAATATGGCATATTAAAAGAAAAGGTATGATAAAGGTCTCATGCGAGTACAATCAGAGTAACTGAATAAAATAAGATTGTATAAGACACTGTATAAGAAACATCAATTACTGTAATGCAGGCAAATGGCATCACAAGTTGAAAAATGTAATTTATGCGATAATAAGACACAGGCTAGTTACAAAGTAATTAAATGAAAATCTGTAACATAAGTGCATATTCCAAAGACCATTATAATATAATGAAGAGTTAGGAAGCAGAATGCTGCCCAAAGCTACCGCCCATTCCTTCCTCACTGTGCTTGCATCCAGGAAATGGCTGGTCTGTGACAAAACTTTGTCTGTGAAAAAGCTGTAGAAACACCTATTATGTATGGTGTGAAACAACTATTTAAATAGCAGTTTGAATCTGTAAAAAGTGAAGAAATAAGTCTGATATAGAAGTTACAAGAATTTATGATTTTCATTTAAATATAATGACACAATTTTGTTGAAAGAATTATATATATAATTCAGTGATGAGTCAAAACATGAAGACCACACCCAGTTGAGGTGAATAACGCTGAGTATCTCATGCACATATATTAAACAGTAGCGAAACTGTACAGATCATTTTAATGATGGTTGCAGGAATAATGTGTTAAGACTGCGCTTGAGGCTACATAGCTGTGGATCTGACTGGTTGGTCCAGTACATCCAGCATTGGTCCTGCATTGGGGGGGGGGGGTCACACATCAAATTGTGCATTTGCCCGGAAGGTGCCCGTTGGGCACAGGGGAATGGGTTGGTGCGCTGGTATCGTTGGGGGTCCCCCGTGAAATTTGGAGGGT
>JAODLD010000113.1:26393626-26407625 GCA_026781065.1 Mormyrops boulengeri
CCCCCCCCCCCCCCCCCCCCCCCCCCCCCCCCCCCCCCCCCCGCCCCCCCCGCCAGCATCCATGTGTATACCATGAGCCCTGAATGTATCCCTGACTTGCAAAGTTATTATGAGAGTCTGTGTTATTTGATTCAGATTGGAGTCATCATAATGCTTTGATTCATTGGAGTATTTAAATACAGATAGACACATGTATATCCATCAATACATCAGCAAATATATTACAAACAGTTTATTTGTAACTTCCATGTTTTATATCTGCAATCTCTAATTTTCAAAGTAATCTGTAACTTTCAAAATGAAGCCTGTGAGTGATCACAATAAGTAAGTGGCTCGTCTTAGCTTTGAAATCCATATCTGAGGGTTGTATGGGTCAGCAAGAGGTGGAGCAGTTTTGGACCAAGACTTGTCACTAAAACAGTAACCACGTCCACTCAGATAAGGTACTTTTCCTGAATTACTTCTGTAAATATATTTAGATATATGAATCGTGAAAGTGTATGTATGTCAATTAGCTTGTATAAAAATGTCTGCTAAAGAGTTGAGAATATCACCAGGGACCAGTATGACTCACTACCATGCTTTGCTGCTCTCCATAGTGGCACAAAGTATGTCTAACTTTGATGGCGCGATGTGTAGCACTTTGGCAAGCTCTCTGTTGTGTACCGTTCACTGTGCTAAAGTTTTCTATGATGAATGTGTGCTGAAAAGTACATCGTTTTTCAATTTAAAGGTGGATTAACAAGAAAAACTAGCTTTGCTTTGGCGCTGCTGGTTTACATACGTAGTGTCCTTGTTATGGGATGTCATCATGAATGTAAACACAGATATTTACGCTTTGGCTCTGCAAGAGAAGAAGCTGGCTGCTAAAAGATGTCTACTGCCTTCTTCCAGGATACAGAGAAAACAAATCGACAGAAACTTTTAAATACTTGCAAGATGTCAAGCTCCCAGCTGCGGAATAAGGGGCGACGACTGATAACAGCTATGTATTTGTGGAGAAATGACGTGGATGGCAGTGAACGTGTTCGCTGCATTTTTTCCTTGCAAAACCAGTGCAGTTTTGTGTTAATTGGATTTCAGATGGGTGCAGTTCCTTCAGGCTCTCTGAATGTAGGTCAGCAACAATAGACTTCAGTCCTTTAGGTGGGTGTACTGGAGAGACGGTCTTGCCAGGGAGCGAAGTGTTCCTGTAACTTGATTTGCTGTCACAGCCCACTTGTCAGCACCAGCGTCTGGGCTGTGGTGTTTCCACGGCAGCATACAAACCGAATCAGCGTCAGTTGCTTTCTGCAATGTGGCTTTGACATGGGCTTGGCATCATGTGCAGTATGTTGCTTTTGAAAGTGATGTAAAGATCTGTTGAAGGAGCCAGATTGCACTTCTCTTTCATTTTTTTAAAAAAATATTAGAAATATTTATGGTCAGGAACCACTACTTGGAAATGCTTTTCCAATTGTGCGTGGGTTATTTGGATGGTACGTAAAGTTTCTATTCTTGCCAGGTAGATTCCATACAATCTTCAGCAGGGTGCCGGGAGAGAAGCAGCCAGCATTCTGATTCGTTAGGTTCGGTTGCCCGCTGCTGTGTTCTGGCTTATGTCCCCTGGTGCCCAACGGGCTGTGGAGTGACTGTGTAGCAGACAAGAGAACAGCTGCATTACATTTTACAAGCACAGCCTTCTTTCATGGTTCTGAGGTCAAGCTTGCTGAGAGATCTTTGCAGGGGGTTTCAGCTCATGTGTGGTGAGAGAGCTTGCCTCACTGCAGTGTGCGCTATCAAGGGACAACTTTCTATCTGCAGACAGAGCTGTGATCTTTACATAGGATCTATACCTACATTTGGATTGTATTTTCGGGGTGTTAGGTGGCCAGGACTTGTTGTTGGGAAATGTAAACACAAATGGCAGATACTTTTAATGACGGTTATGTGACTAATTTGTCATGACACATAGGGCATCAAGCCATGCTGCCTGTGGGACCTCGACATGCACTGTTTGTATGGAATCGTCAACACTATTCACTTCTCATACAGGTGGTCATGAGGTTTTGACTCACCCTTTCGGTTAACGTCCATTTCAAGAGCTGACATGTTCTGTAATTTTATCCTTAATACGTATGATTTAAGACACATAGGTATTAAAAGGAGAAAAACAAAACCAAACCTGCAGAGGATTAACTTATCTTTTCCTTTTTCGACATGGTTTGTATGTTTATATGTCCTTGGGTAATTGTGCTAAGCTACAGTATGATGTGTTTGCCTCTCATCAGAGAGCCTCATTCTCACTATGGTGTTCTTGTTGCTAAGGTAACTGCAGTTTGACATTGCGGATGTGGAAGCAGCCAAAAGCAATGCTAGACATTGTGGCATGCTAAAGCATTATAGATAACAAAAAAAACTTAAATGCAAAATATGTATGTATGCATGTATGCATGCATGTAATGTGCTTTGGATAATATATAAATCTCCATGTGCAAGTCCATATTAATATCACCTTAATTATAGACGTTTTAGGTATAATGATTATATTATGTAATATTGTGAATATATTATATATGTATAATGAAAATGAAGAGAAGAAGGAATGTAATCCCAGGTAAATTTGCCTCTTGCCCAGACTCTCGGATAGATGCACACTAACGAAATGACAGCATTCTGCTGCAGCTGTATGACATCATAGTGCAGCAGCAGAAATCAAGCAGCAGCCTTAAGTGAAGCACATTAGCAAACAATTAAAGTGAAGCAACAAAGGAATAAAATATCCATGTTATGGACTGTATAGACAGTACATGACTGTGGTTCTAAAATGAAGAGCTGGATACATCATTTAAGCGCGGTACTGTGCAAAAGTCTTAGGCAGTCAAAGGAAATGTTTAAATCTATTTATCTGGGTAGTAAATATATATTTACCCAGAACAAACCATACTATTTAATGTAAGAAAATATGCATATGAATAGGAACACAATAAAACCTAGCAATAATTTCTTCTGTTCTCCAAAAAGTTACTGGTATGTTGTAGGATGGCTAGATGAACACCACTTCAGTTTCCAAACCTCTCCTCAGGGGCACCCCAGCCATTCCATGTATTTATTAAATTTCACCACCAGCTCACTTAATTTATTAATTTAAATAGTTTAAAAAGTCAATGAGGTATTGATTACCCATAAAAGGTGTGCTAGTGACCAAGTCAAAAATACACATGGGTGTATTGGATGGCCGCTGCAAATACTGGGGTGACTTTAGGAGAGGTTTTGAAATACTCTTTAATACTCATAGCTAATACTCTTTAATAGACATAATGGCAAAGTATTACACCAAGATGAAGATCTTTTAAACATTATTTTCTATGACTGCCTACAACTTTTGCACAGTACTTTACATGCTATGGACACAAAAGTTTCTTTAAAGTTCACTACTGATCCCTAAACTGTCTTGTTGATTATGTCTTTAGAAGGGACATAGTTAATTGGCTTTTAAACCATTACACAAATGCTTATTCATCAACTCTCAGTTTTTATCGTAGTAATGGCTTCATCTGACAGCCAATTTCAATGCTTTTGTGTCATAGTTATAGAATATACCTTCTTAAAATGATAAATTAAATTAAATACTTTACAATTAAAAATGACTTAACTACAGTAGGTGTCACAACTGATCCAGAATTCAGTAGTTACCTTTTGCAGGTGTGGCTCATCTCCATGGTCAAACCCTCCTCAAGATGGTACAGTAACAAATAAACACAAGACTGCAATCAGTGTCTTTAAGCTCATTCTGCTTAATGTTTTCCATCCCAGTCAGATTTCTTTTTTCCAGTTGATAGTCTGTTCTCTTGGTCTGGCTTTGATCTGTCAGTTCTATGGTTTGTTTCTACAATTTGAGTAGCAGGTTTGTTATATTGGTTCTGACTGTTAATTTGTTTTCTGGAGTAGTTCTGATTCTTGGATCCTGTTTGCTGATTGCCTGACCTTGTTTACATCCTCCACTCTGTCATGATTGATATCCATTCTAGCCCCGCACTTGAGTCCTTGTGAGTCACCTCAGCTGCATACCTTTTAGTCAACAGTCATGTCCTGTAAGTACTGAGTACTGAGACACTTGCCAGCTGAAGAGGAAAGGACGGATATGCAGAAACCTGGCAATGTTGAAAACAATGTACCATGCACAGGACCTGATTATGTTTTCTTTAACTCTGACCTGCTGTGACTCTAGATTAAGATTATTTACATATAAATATGGCTGGCATTTGTCAAATTTAATGTCTGTGCCTTTTACGTAAAATGTATGTAAAACATTTTTTATATACATTAAGGAAGCTGACTTAAACCAAAACAGACTTAGATAAACAACATTAAAGTAACTGCTGTGTGTTCCAAGGAAATGCAAAGTAATCAGTTATGGACAAACTGATTCCTGTCAGATTCCAGAAATTAGGGATGCGTGATGTATTCTACTTTCTTCACGTAAATAATAGACTAAATGTCACCGGAAAAATAGCCATATTTTAGATATGTGAGACTTTGGGCCCTGCAAAACCATGTGAAGGCTATCTTTCAGATCATTATCAAGGCTTTGTCATAATGGTCTCCAGTCCAGTCTGGCCCTCTGGACGTTCAGCCTTTTCGTCAAAGCACAAGCTCCACACGCAGACGCCAAGCAGTAGCTAACACCTTACCTAATCTCACCACTGATGGCATCACCCATCTGCGGCCAACAGTAACAGGAACACAGTATTTAGGAGGTGTGGTGTGAGGCCTGTGACAGACTGCCACCTTTCTTAGCAAAATATTTATGCATAAAAAATGTTTCTTAAAGCAAATAATGTATTCTATAATAATCATCTTAAGCCAGTGTGAGAAAAAATTATGTAATTCATAAAAGTACCATAAATCCACTATTAACCTATTTGCTGATTTACCAGCTTTATAGGCAGAAATGGGAAAATGCAAAACTTTATGTTGAGGCGATAAAATGAAAAGCAACTCATCATACCGGAAAATTTTTGAAAGCACAGGTATACCGATTAAAAAGTCAATCTATGTTATACAAAAAAATATAGAAAAGCCACTCCTGCTGTAACACTGAATATTTTTAAATGTAGTGAAGCAGAGGGAAGCAGGGTAGATGACACCCAGGCTGTGATGAGGCTGTCCAGCCGCAGGTGGAGGCACAGAACAGCAAACCACAAATGGGCCAGCATACATTCACCTGAAGTAAAGGCTTCAAAAAGAAAGGCTTATTTTTGGAATACATGTGATGGTACGTTATCTGACTGCTCCATTGTTTTTGAAAATTTGTAGAAAGAACTTCATCCACAGAGTATTACAGCATGGGCTTGTACATTTTCAAGCTGTACAAAAATAGTTTTAGAACATCATCCTGCTTAGTATTAAGGTAATTATAGCGTTTTGCAATCAATAAACATTTATTCATGTTCTGAAAAGTCTCTTATCCCTCTCTCTCTACATTTACATGCTCAGAAATTCCATCCATCCATCATCTGCCGCGTATCCAGGGCCAGGTCGTAGGGGCAGCAGTCTAAGCAGGGATGCCCAGACCTCCCTTGCTCCAGTCATCTATTCCAGCTCCTCCGCGGGAATGCCAAGGCCTTCCCAGGTGAGCCGAGAGTCATCTTTCCAGCATGTCCTGGGTCTGCCCCAGGGTCTTCTCCTGGTTGGGCCTACCCGAAACACCTCCCCAAGCAGGCATCCAGGAGGCATCCTAGATAGATGCCGAACCACCTCAACTGGTTCATTTCAATGCAGAGGTCAAATCGACCGGTGAATCGATAGCTTTGCCTTCTGACTCAGTTCTGGCTTTACCATGATGTAATGGTTTAGCATCTGCATTACTGGCAATGCTGCACTGATCTGCCTGTCAATCACCTGTTCCCTTCTTCCCTCACTTGTGAAGAAGACCCCTGACACACTTAAATTCCTCCACTTGATGCAGTAACTCATCACCCACCAGGAGAGGGCAATATACCCTTTTCTGGTTGAGAACCATGACCTCAGACTTGGAGGTGCTGATCGTCATCCTGGCCACTTCACACTTAGCTGCAGACTGCCCCAATGCATGCTGCAGGTCGCAGTCTAACGAAGCCAACAGGACCATGTCATCTTGAAAAAGCAATGAAACGATCCTGAGGTCACTAAACCAGACCCCCACCACCCTTCAGCTGCCCCTAGAAATTCTGTCCATAAAAATAATGAACATAATCAGTGACAAAGGGCAGCCCTGGTGGAATCCAAGACTCACCGGGGATGAGTTTTACTTACTGCTGGTGATGCAAACCAAACTCTGGCTCTGTTTATACAGGGACCTAATGGCCATAACAATGGACTCCGTACTCCTGAAGCACTCCCCACAGGACCCCCCCAAGAAATGTGGTCGTATTTTTAAGTCCACAAAACACATGAAGACTGGTTGAGCAAACTTCCATAAACCCTCCAGTATCATTGTGTAGGTAGAGAGCTGGTCCAGAGCTGGACCCTCCTGTCCATTACCCTGGCATAGACCTTCCCAGGGAGGCTGAGGAGTGTGATCCCGCTGAAGTTGGAGCATATCCTCCGGTCCCCTTTCTTAAAGACTGGAACCACCACCCCAGTCTGCCAATACAAAGGCACTGTCCCCGACGTCCACGCAATGTTGAAAAGATGTGTCAGTCAAGGCAGCCCAACAACATCAAGAGCTTTCAAGAACTCTGGATGAATCTCATCCACCCAGAGCCTGGCCACTAAAAAGTTTTTGGACTATTTCAGTGACTTTATCAGTGACTTTATCCCTAGTTACCTTAGACTTAATCCCTAGTTATCCCTAGTGACTTTATCTGAACTGAAGATCTCCCAGACAAGGACCTCCTCCAGATGCTCCCCACACACCCAGCATTCTCCCCCTTCATCTGATCCAACTCACCACCAGGTGATGATCAGTTGAGAGCTCAGGTCCTGTCTTCACCCCAGTGTCCAATGCATGCTGGCGAAGGTCCAATGATGGTGCCAGTTACACTAATGAACACTATTGTGTTCGCACATGGTGTTTTTTTATGAACAAAGTGTGATTAGCACAGAAGACCAATAAGAGAGCGCCTCCCAGCACCCCATCCAAGGTCTCCAAGAAGGCTAGATACCCTGAACTTCTGTCCACCACTATTACATGGCGGGCTTCGAGCACACCACTAGGGCTATAAATGCCATACAGGAGACACCGGAGGCTGACATATAACAATTGACTTTATTGATTGCCCGTCATAATGCGCATTAAATATTTCAGTCTGAATCTTACACCCGTAACAAACCATCTCTCCGGAGGTAGGTGCAGCCAAAACAATGAATAAAACCTCAATGCTAACTCCACCCACCACAAGACTACCTTAAACCTACACAGAAAACAAAGAATAAAAGTAAAGACAATACTCCTCCTAGCTTCCTCTTTAAACAAAAACACAATAATAGTCAACCAACAAAAAGGGCTCCTACCCCCTTCTCAGCATTTACAATGACGTACCATTTGACCTAATACAACAGTACGGTAAACCATTCACCAAAAGCACACAAAACTACCCCCAGACGTCCCCTGGATAGAACATGCACTCCCCACCAGAGGCAGAGCCGTAACAGGCACAAATGCACAGACAACATTCAGTGCCTGTCCCCCGACACAAAGTCGAAGGAAAGCGACCTTCTTGTTGACCGGGCTAAACTCCAACGAACTGGCACCAAACCTGGGGCCTATAAATAGACACACATGCCCGGTGCATCTCACCAAGGAGAACTCCAGAGTGGAACAGAGTCCAGTCCCTCTCTAGGAATTTGGTTCCAGATCCCATGCCATGTATTGAGGTGAGCTCAACTATATCTAGTTGGTATCTCTCTACCTCCCTCACAAGCTCAAGCTCCTGTCCCAGCAGAGAGGCTACATTAAATGTACCAAGAGACAGTTTCATTGGCCAACAATTAGTCGGTCGAGGCCCCTGCCTTTGACTGCCACCCAATCTACATTGTACCCGACCCCCACGGCTCCCCATGCAGGTGGTGAGCCCACAGGAGGTTGGACCCATGTTGTTCTTTCTTTGAGTTTTGCCTGGCCAGGCCCCATGGGTGGATGCCTGGCCACCAGGTGCTCACCTTACAGCTCCCCCCCCCCCGCCTGGCTCCAGAGGCCCCAGTTTCCCCAATCACACCATCCCTATTATCAATCATTATAGGAGTCAATGAGCATGGAAGTTTCTTCAGAAATTATATTATTAGTCAGCTGATACCCATCATCTGGGTAACATTTAGTGTAAGTAAGAAACTTAAGAAAATGGGTTTTTGATCTTTCCCTAGCAGCTATACAACCCAGATGGGAAAGTGCTGAACTTGTATGTGACACAAACTTCTATCAACTGACTACTGCATGAAATGCTATTGATATTTAAGGTGATCGCTGCCTGCCAAAAGTATAATAATAATAATAATAATGTTTCTTACTAGTAATTGATGTGCTTATTGTGTAATGCAGTCACCGCATACACTTCTGTACTCCATATTCAGGTTTATGCATTGCTCACTGAGTGTTGCAGTCCCTTGTATCCTCATTAACTCATATGCCATCCACCCACTTGATCTCAGTGGTCCATTCAGCCCTGTGGGCAGGACAGTATTAAAAGAACAGCATGTACAAGACGACATCCAAGTGACCTGATACTGTCATTTGTGTTTAACCGGTACCTGGCTATTTCTGACCCACGTGCTACTACTCTCTGTACCAGGAAAGAAATGAACAGCATTTGAATGACAAATTAGTATAACACACAGACCAATGCATTTTGCTTTACAGCAGAATTCGCTAGCGACCGCACAGGGGGGTTGGAGACATTATACTATATATAGTCTGGCAGAAACAGAAATAACTATGGAAAATATAATGCAGTGCCGTTGTTACCAATGACTGATGTAAATGTGTTCCATTCTAGAAAATACTACTGTAGATATCGTTGCAACTGGTTTGTTCTTCTAATTTCAAGCAATGCACTTAAAAGTAAGAGATTTTCTGGTTCAACACTAGTTAGTGACAGACACATGAAACGTCATGTGCTTTACTGTTTATGTGATGCAGCTGATGAAAAGATCCATCCATCTTCAATAATCATTTGTCCAGTGTAGAGGTATATCTGAACCAGAAAGCTGTGCCAGTGGGCACACCAGACAAGGCAGGAAAACATCATATTTAGGATGTCAGCCCATTGTAGGGAACAAGCTCATAAACGTATACACTAGACAATTTAGACTTCAGTTCATCTAATGATATGTTTTTAGATAGTGGGGGATAACCAGAATACCTGGAGGTAACCAATCAAACACAAGGAGAGTATGCAGACTCAACACAAACACAGAGAGAGCATGCAAACTGCACACACAGAGCCAGGGATGGGAATCAAACCCACACAAACACAGGGAGAGCATGCAGGCTACACACACATAGCCGGGGATCAGAATCAAACCCACACAAACACAAGGAGAGCATGCACATTCCACACACAGAGCCATAGATGGGAATCAAGCCTACACAAACAGAGGGAGAGCATGCAAACTGCTCACACAGGGAGCCAGGGATGGGAATCAAACCTGCACAAACACAGGGAGAGCATGCAAACTGCTCACACAGGGAGCCAGGGATGGGAATCAAACTCACACAAACACAGGAAAAGCATGCACACACATAGCAGGGGATGGGAATCAAAATCCAGTCGAAAAAATATTTAAAACTGACAATGCTGATAGTTGGTAGTAGTAAGTAAGCAGATGACCAAAATGAACAGATCAAACAAAGACAGCCTTTTAACTCTGAAAGTCAATGTATTTCCCTCACTCCCTATGCGATACAACATTTGAACGACAATTATACCAAAGTGTTTAAGTTTTTCACACTAGTGACAATTAGATGCATAAACAGATGTAACAACACAGCAAACAGCAATTGCCCCCATGTTCTTGGAGAGAGTTCGGGAAAAGGCAAGAATGCTGGTAAATATAGCACGAGTATAATTTTCCAAGCAAGAAGAGCAAAAGGATGCTCAGATGACAAGAAGGTGTAAAAACAGCGATGTTTACACCAACTTAGTTTATGACCAGTGTAACGCGAGCCCGTGCATGCCAGTGGTTGTCATGGCAGCATATTGGAGGTCACCTGCTGCAGCGCAATGTCGATAATGTCGAGTCTGACAGCTCTTTGCCGACTCATCTAGTGCACTAGCCCATTAATTTAATCTGGAGTGAATCAAGTGCTGGCTGTGGAGTGTGCTTGTGTATGCTTGCTTGTTTACCTCCCATAGGACTCCATTGAGACAGCACATTAGAAGTTAATGTTCACATCCAACTGCATAACAGTTCGTTTTTTGCAGCCAAATACAATAAAAAAAGTTATTTTCCTCCCCTCAAGACTGTAATGAGATGGCAGCATCTAGAAACTCAAATCTCAAGACAATTTTGAAAAAAAAGTCTTTATTCCACAATGTGCAGTACTTTATGCAAAATTAAGTTACCCTCACCAGTAATTATTTTGTGTAATAATGACCAAAGCATAAATCCTCTATTTGTATAGAATGATCTCCTTTTCAGGATAGGGTGTCGTTTTGCAGAAAAGAGGTTAATGTGCTTCAGGAAAGCTAAGAGCTATGTTGTCTGCAGTTTTCACCTTCTCCCAGGGTTATCCATGAGAAACAGGTCTTAGCAGAGATGCCAGACAAAAAGTGCCACTTATGTTGGACGCTGGCAATATAGGGCCATGTCGCCAGCAGTGACAATCGCAAAGACAATATTTCAAACTTTGCCAAAGATGACAAAGGGAAACCACTTCCATCCTTTAACAAGGATTCGTTGGAATGTGGGTGGCATGTAGCTTGGCTTGTTACGACCCTGTACCTGTGATCAGAAGGTCATGGGTTTGAATCTTGTAGTTGGCTGAATGATTTCATCGTTGGATTCTTAAGAAAAGCGCTTAACCCTGCTTTCTCACAAGCATATGTTGTTTTAGATAAAAGCATCTGGTAAATGTAAGACTCATGTCCAAAGACATGCTAGAGAATATGATTCACCTGGCTAAGGATTCCTTGGTGAACAGCTGGTGTTTTTGACATGGTCATATCAAAGCCCTTTGAACCTTCAGCTGCCAATTCTCATCTGCTGGGAAAGAAAATCTGAAGATTCATTGGAGTGTAGAATGCATGGCGCATGAGGCATGAAAGACCAAGAACCAAGACATATCATAGCTGATGCACAATGGAAAATGGAAATGGTCAGGGAGAATATCATGGCTTGCAAAGAAAACAAATGCATGGATTCTTCCTCAAATCAGGCCTGAACTTTCAATTGCGAATGAAGCTCAATCATTACAATGGTTGCCAGGAGTTTATATAAATTTGAGGATTCCTAATACTGTTACTGCTGCTACTACTACTACTAATACTACTACTAATAATAATGATTATGATGATGAAGATGATGATGATGAAGGTGATGATGATCCTGATGATGATGTTGATTTTTTCAGATACTGTCTGATATTTCATTGCATTTTAAGGTATCACTCTATTGGTTGTTATATAATCGGAGTATATCTCATTAAGAACGTAATGCTTGTTTTCTTAAATATATTGATAAAATATATTGATAAATCTACTTTTTGTTTTTAGTGAACTTTTGTTTTGGTGTGCACAATAACTATTCAAATCTCAGTAAATACAGTGTATAAAGTATATATTGCACAGGAGGTGAAAATATTATTATAAACGTTCACCATGGGACATTTACTAAGGGATTATCTTATTATGAAAGATAAATTGTCCTGTAACAGGGGTCGTCTACCAGTCTGTACACAATCAAATGTGTCCAACGAAATATATTTTGTATGAAAAAAAAATGCATTTCTGTATTTACCATATACCCTTTACATATAGTTTGTTCTGGTAATTTCAGTAACTTAATATAACTTAACATTTTATACTGCAATTTAGTTCTTTTATTTTATCCTTCACAAACTTTTGTAAAAAAAAATCTTGGTGATATGTTGAACTGTTGGTCTATGGGCCGACACAGGAAGTTTTCTAGCAATTACACTTTATACACTTTAATTACTTACATTTTTTAAATTCCTTTCCCTTTTCAGTTCATGTTGTCACTTGATAACCATGGCAACCAGGGATTCTTGCAGAAAATCTGGGTGTCTTATCAGAAATCACAGAATTTTTCTTACAGCAGTTAACGACTGACATTTGGCTGCACTGTGTGAAAGAGGCTCATCAATCATCAACGGAAGGATCTGCATGTCTAAGACCAACAAACAGCCCACAGGCTGACGTCAAACAAAACCCCAGCACCTACCAGCTCCATATCAACTAGAGCACAAGGGAATCAAATTTCTGGGCCTTTCAGAATACAGGGACTGCGTTTTCCCCCAGCATTAATATGGAGCTTTGGACCCAGAAGAGGGGGTGGTTTGTACGTTCTTGCTGTGCTGTTATCAACCTGTCCATCTCTCCAGGTGAAAAAGATTTTGTTTTGCATCATACAAATTTTGACATAAACCAGAGAGTTGGATACATATATTTAAATTAATAATGGTGAATAAAATATGTGCGTGTGACAGAAAGCTCGTGGGAACATTTCATCCTGTGCTCACTACAGCTGTGGTAAATCTACAATTCTAAAGTCTCCAGGTCTATATCGTTTGTCTTGTTTTCCTGCTGCTTATGGTGCATGTGGTCATCTTGAATTCCGCAGATGCGACTATAATCACTAAAACAAGTGATTTAAAAAAACGTAAGTACCTTTACTTAAAATACTAGCACAACAGTGTTGTATAGTTTCGGTTATATTAGATAGGTACCTAAAAGAGATGCTTAACATAATTCGGCTAGAACAACAGCCCCAGTGACACCTGACATTTGCAGGCAATTACTGTTATATTTTTAGCTTGATGCACATGTGAATCGATTGTTTTTGATAAATGTTGATTAGTTTGACTGTGTCACACCCATAATATAACATTATAACTGCAACAGATGGGGGCCTGTAATTTTCCCTTGTGCAAACACAGATTTTACTTGAGGCCCAGTATGATGTTGTGCACACTAATCCTGCATTTTCTTCATTATTGAATATTTCAATCTAATTTCAGAACAAACACTGGAATTACAATTTCCTGATGTTATTAATGTATAAGACCTAAAAGTACATAGCAGCGATTTATTGTTTTGGATGAAGGAAATCACTCTGCAACATCACACAGCCTTTAAGCTAATGACCCAGGTTTCATTATTTGTCATCTAGAGGCAATTAGTGTCATTTTCTTGGTGAAGTTTTAGGGAGAAGTGACCTTTCTACGGTGCATTCAGAAAGTATTCAAACCCCTTCACTTTATTCACATTATAATATGCAGCAGCCTTATGCTAAAATTGTTTAAATTCTTTTTTTACCCTAATAGATCTATTCTCAGTACTTATGGTGAATTGGATTGGATTGGAACTGATTGGATATGATATACATCAGAGCAAAAACCAAGCCATGAGGTGGAAGGAACTGCCTACAGAGCTCATAGACAGGATTATGTTGAGGTTTTGAAGGTTTCCAAGAGCACAATTTGTAAAAGTAAGAACACTGGCTGTCCAGGAAAACTGTCAGGGGAGGAGAGCATTGGTAAGAAAGGTGACCAAGAAAGCGATAGTCACTCTGGCTAAACTCTGGAGATCCTCTGCAGAGATGGGAGGAACTTTCAAGAAGACAAGCATCACTGCAACACTCCACCAATCTGCGCTCAGTAAAAGCATAATAAAAGACACATGAAGCCCCACTTGGAGTTTGCAAAAAGGTACCTGAAGGAATCTCAGACTGTGCAAAACAAGATTCTCTGGTCTAAGTACTATAATTGAAGGAAATCAGGCACCGCTCATTACCTGCGCAGTACCATCGCAGTGGTGAAGCATGGCGGTGACAGCATCATGCTGTGGGGGTGTTTTTCAGT
>JAODLD010000113.1:26407956-26418053 GCA_026781065.1 Mormyrops boulengeri
ATCCAGGTGTGCAAAGCCTGTCACATCATACCCAAGAAGACTCAAGGCTGTAATCACTGCCAAAGGTGCTTCAACTATGTACCTAATTCATGTTTCAGTTTCTTATTTTCAATAAATTTGCAAAAAATTCTAAAATCCTGTTTCTGTTTTGTCATTATGGAGTATTGAGTGCAGATAAAACATAAATTTAAATGATTTTAGCATAAGGCTGCAATAAAACAAAATTTGAAAATCATGAGGTGACCTGAATCCTTTGTGAATCCACTGCATTATGTTTCCTATAATGGAAGACAGAACTGAAGGTAGTACTGAAAAGAACAGAAGCATCCTGTTTGTGGGTTTTTTTTTAGTGCAAAATGATTCAGCCTAAATACTTCAGAACACCCTAACTCACCCACCCCATAACAAGTTTAGAGTCAACCCCAACTTCCAGTTCGAGTTAGAACAATACACCATAATCAATACAGCATTACCATGTCCGTACCTACTACTGAAGATGAGGAGGTCAAGTCCTCAGTGTTTTTTCCGCAACTCCAATAATCTCGATCCATTACAGGGCACACCCAGGAAGGGATAACATTTTTGACCTCTGTATTGTAAACATCCTGTCTGCGGCCCTGTCTATTACTGTTTCACTTTAAGTCTACTCTTGCAAGATACCATGGTTCAGATCTCCTTTTTTATACTTACATGTTTCTAATCTTAACACATATTTGGATTATGTGTCTACCTTGTGAAGCTTCTTCATCAGCACTGAAAATGCCTCATGACCACCGTCCACTGTTCAGCTATGCTGAGTTTTGGGGCAGCTTGCGTTGATAGATTTTATTTTTGCCCGTATAAGGTACCAAAACAATGGCTAATGTGTACCAATTACTCTAGCTACATGTGCTGCAGAATTCAATACAATTTTATAAAGATGTATTAGCAATATCTGTAATTAACACTAAATAAACTGCATAGTTAAAACAAAGAGCATAAAACTGTTTTTACAAGAACTGCAGTATTTGGACACATTCTATTATGTGTAGTGACAGTCACTGAACTGAAACTGGAAAAAGATCATTTCTGAGTGGAACATGCTAATCAGCATTAATGTGCTGTCTTTGATCATGCATAATGTTGCATTTAATCATGTACACTAGTGGCCAAAATTTTGGAATACCTAGAATTTTTGGCATTACACGTTAAAATTACTACATGAATTTTGGCGGTAACGTTTATAAGAAATCAAAGAATGTTACAGATATCATACATTGGATTATTAAATAATCTATTGGAGCGACAGGTGAATACAGTCCTGCAATCTCTAAAAATTGGAAGTGTTTCCACAATTTTGGCCACTACTGTACACTAACAACCTCACTGAGCGCATTACCTACATTATGGACAGGAAGGTATTTCAGACACTAACATTTTTCACCTGACCATCAAATAGAATTATGACAAAATGGCATAAAAATAAATCTGAGTGTTGAAAATGAAAGAGAAGTGGAAGTGAGAAGGTCAAAGAACCTACCAGAAACCAGAAACTGTGTCCTTAAGAATGAATACAAAAGTACAAAAGGGAACTTTATTACAATAAGGAGACTCTCTCGAAAAGAAAATTTGGCTCTACAACTTTCTGAATTTTTTTGTCTGCAGACACAGCTGAAAACTGCCCTTTTGAAAACAAACCAACTCATAGTGACTGTCAGCACACTGGCCCATTTTTTTCTGGCACTTTGGGTACTCTCTGTCAATTAGAAGCTGTAATTGCAGTGACTAACTTCCTGCCATTAAAGTATGAAATATAAGGCTGACCACTGAAAATTAGATTTCCTAATTTATCCCAGTGGTCTATCATTAAATCAACTCTAAGTCACTTTCCCTCTATCATGGAATTCATTTCAATCTGTGAATGTGTTTTTATTAATTACAGCTATGAAATTATTAGCCATTAGAGAAATGATCCATAATGTTATGGTTCTGTGTTGCACCTTAAATCTGCCATTCCAGAAGCAATTAATATTCTTCATGATGTTTAACTGGCAACATTGTCTCTGAGAATCACATTTCTAAATATCCATCTTGTTTTAGCTGTGATCTTAAGAATGAATACTTTTGTACTGCTGTACATTTTTGCCAGTTTTACCAAGTATAGTGCAGGAGGCAAGAGTGTCGCTAAGTGAATGAGAGATCAGTAGTAATGCAAATAAATTATATTTTGTTTTATTGAATGTCCCCATAACATGTGAAAGTAGCTATGATGGTCTAACACTTTAAAAGGCTAAATACTGTACAGACGCTCCTCTGCTGAGTTACGTTCCGAACGGCCATTCATAACTTGAAATGTTTGCAAGTCGTTATTCAACATCATTTTAAGGGTATACGCAAGTACAAAGAACTAGGATGCTGAGAGTACGCACGCACAGCTGCGTGCGTCGTACTAGGGGTAATTGGCGCTCAGGAAAAAGAATTGATGTTGCGGACAGGAAACGTGAGCCCAAGGAACACGATTTGGACTTGCAGTGCTCTTCATTCGTATGTCTGAAAGTTCGTAAGTTGAACGTTCGTGAGTAGAGGAGCGTCTGTATTTATAATAACTAAATTGGGATAGATATCAGTAAACAAAAAAGTTAATCAATCGGTCAGGTTGAACAATTCCAGTTCCAGTATTCAAATCACCTGGTTCCAGTTGAGCCCTATCAATCACCTACATAAACATTTCCTTTGTTGTTGACTCTACATTCAAATCCTGCCTTTATTTTGTGACACAATAATCCTACTGAGAGCTGGAATACCTGGATACATTAGAACTCACCAGAACCAGAATAGCAGACCATCAACTCAAAATAAATTAAAATATTTTTCTATCGATTGAAATAATACTGCATAATTAGTGAAAGCATTTTCTCCTGCTAACTTAATTTTATTCTTGGAAAAACAGACCCTCTGTATATACAGTACATTACAAGCCTCACCAGAGTCGGCTCACTGAAGGCCCTGCTGCTGAGTTCTCCAGCACAGTGCCTCCCTAAAAAACCCAGATCTATCCAACTGCTAAGAAAGTAAATGAATATTGGTGCAGGTGGAAGAATACATGATGGAAGACCACAATAGGTTTCGGAGCTCCTTAAAGTAATCCAGGAAGTGTATATATAATTCCAAGTTTAATATATCACTAATTTGTTAGAGAATTTGAGCAGACAACCATGAGTAGGAACACTTTCAATTAAAAATACACAATTTTTCTTTCTAATAGGAAAATGTACTCTTGGGATTAAACTGATTTACAAAATACTTTGAAAGGTGAGCCCGGCAGGCTGCAGCAGGCTGCTTATTAAAGGGATCTTATTTCCATTGCTTGTCATTACACATTGATTGCTTATCAATTCTGTTGTCAAGGAAACCAATGTCTTTAACAGACGCTATAACGTGAAACTTAAATGCATACATGTTGCCTATGTTCAGGCTGTCGTCAGTCATAGTAAATCTGTCAGGTTTAAAAATTTCTGATTCAAAAAAGTTTAAACATTTGATGTATTGAATTCAAAAAGAAAGAGTTATTTTAAGCTGTAGGATTGCTAAAAATAGAACAAAACAAAGATTTAACTCCTACGAAAAAAAATATTAAGGTAGGGTACTGAGGTAGGGTTACTGCCCTGAGTAAAAGCATAAGTACATCAGGTAAATATTATTTTTCATAGCGGAAATTGAGAAACCTGTTCAGTTTGAAAAACATAAGCAGTACGCTGATGCATTTTGTTCTTCCTTCAGAAATATGCTTTGAACACAATTTTGTAAATTTTGTCCAGGCTACTCTTACTATCGGTGGACTTCTGTGCTGTTGTGTTGTCTTATTTTGATCTTAGATTTATCCTTTTTTTCTGGAGCGTGCAACCCCTCAGTTATACATGAGAGGTACACTTGATATACCCACACAAAGAGATAAGTCTGTGACAGGAGTTTGGATTAGGTACGATTTTTAAAAATGTCACCAGTGACTTTGTTGGACACAACCTGTGGCTGAGCACCATGGGTAAATCAAGAGTGACTGCCTTTTCTGACTGCAATGACAGAAGCTGTGAAAAGGCTGTTCTCTGTTTGAAGAAGCGACACACACACATTCGGGGAGCTAAGCATGAGTTTCACTGGTCATGTGAGTCACGGGGAGCTGTTCTGTCTAAATTTGCTGGATAGCCAGCTATAGGGGTACAGCCAGCTACCAAATCTAATGGGCATCTGCTGTGGCATTAACTGCCACCTTGATGGGAGCTGGTAAACAATATCAGTTTAACACTCTTACCCTTCCACAGAGAATTTCGATCACCGGTTGCTATGGTAACCACAACAAATCAGAAGATACAGGTACTTGAATTATTTATAACAGGTGCTCAGATTTACAGATGATGTAATTTTTATTCAAATTTGCATTTGACTTACAGATTCTAAAAAGAAGGACTGAACATTTTTTTATACATGATTGCTACCAGCTGTTGGGTTAAACCAATTACAGACTGTTGAACCCTCATCTGTCCACATCCAGCGGATCTTTTACTTGTGGCTATTTTTAAATAATCTCAATCCAGGTCTGTTTCATAAGCCTCTTGCTTGATGTTTTATTTCATTTCCTAGTTAGTGCCAAAGCTGTGTGTTCTACATATCTGGCACCTAGTCTTTAAATTTTCCAATTCCATTTTTATCCTAAACCTCACATTTATCTGTATATATAATAAACAACTTTAAGTATAACAAATGAGAAGAGGATTCAAAACAATTTGCAGCAGACCCCTCAACTCTTACGATGGGGTCTTACGATCAGGAAAATTAATGGACAATCCAAAGAAAAAAAGCAGTGTCTTATTTGTCATTGCAGGCAAATATAATGACTCTCAATCTTTTTTTAGCAAAATGAAAAACTCAGTCTGTATTGCACAGTTCAGGTCATGCTGGAAAAACAACAACTTTGTCTTGGCAGTGATGCGTGACCTTGTCCCTCAGACTCTGGTGTTATTAGTTTGATTAAAATTTTAAATCAACATTCATGAGTCCAGAGGAACAGGCATCACCAGTGTCAACATCAGACTATTTAAATGGAACATTTGGCTCTAACTGCAAGCCTGCTTCTTCATTTTTTTCACAGAACAGATATTGCAGATATTTTACATAATTGTTTAATTTTATTGATAGAAAAGGAAACACTTCATAGTGCAGAGCTCCACTTTCTCATATTCACCACTGTTTTGTGATATAGAAAGAACAAAGGCGTAATGACTCTTTAACAATTGCTAGTGCAGAAAGTAACAAACAGTGGAGAATATTAAGCAAATTAGCCTTGTAGGTATGTCTGTCCTGAGTTACTGTCTTCTCTGACCAGAAGCAAGGTCTGAGTGCAGTGATGTGTGAATTTGTAGGGACTTCAAAAACAAGGCTCTCAGCAGCAGTCTGGAACATCTTTTTATTATTTCTATTTTTAATTAATTGCTACTTGCTTTTGCTTGCTTTTTTACAGTTCCATGCATGTGAGGTAAATGCATCTTACGAATATGTAAAAAGGCAAATTTCCATTAAAACCAGCTAAAAGACAGCCCTTAAACCAGTGCGGGAAGAGAGCGCCTGCACCACCTCCATTCAAAATCTGAATTTAGAAACTTGACAAATACAGATAGGAAAATGTTGCATTTGTGCTAGGGAATAGCTCAGCAAACTATTTCTCATGCTTCTCCAGCGCTGAAATACTACTATAAGTAAAAAGGAAAGATTCATAATCTAATCTGCTTTGTAACTTAAGTTGCCATCTGTAGCAAGAACACTGTCAGAGGAGGTTAGCCAGGGAGGATGCACTTATAAATTCATACTGATTTTATACATTTATTTGGCATGCAGAGGGCTCAGACCTCCGAACATGGCAGTAAAAGTCAACATACAGTATAACAAACTAATTTTAAATACAATTCCCTTTGATGGTGGAATCAAAAGCTTTCTGCCCAATAAATGATGCACAGAAATGGGGAAGCCATACATTATATATGTGAGGAAATAATTAAATGTAATATGGTGACCTGTAGGTAAACCACAGTAAAAGCAATGAAACACAATAAAATGGTACATTTTTCAAACAGTAGGCCTATAGTACAGATCTAAGCGTGGATCCATTAGTCATCAGTGAAAAACAAACATTCAACACTTTAAGAACAGAATAAGGTAGGTCTAGACTGGACTCAAAGAGGACAATAATAATCTAAAATCATAGGTATACAAAGAAAAATCCATAAACCTGAAGTTATGCTCAGATTGCAGTTTGGGAACAGAAAAGACGTTGCAACTAAAGAAAAGCTGCAGGTTTTATTTGAGTGTCCAAACAGTTAATGAGTTAATGAGAAACAGGAAGTGTTTAATTTGGCGGAGCTCAGCTCCGGGACCTCTGGCTCACGGCCGCATGCGCTCTGCCACCTCTGAAGTGCGCTCAGTCATCTCATACGCTACACCAAATGAAATTCAACTTAAAATTACTTTGAGTTAAACTTGTATAATGTTTTTTTACATGCTTCCGCCCATAATATTTCGCAGATCTGACTTTTGATTTGAAATGGGACAGCCGCACCACACGCGCGCTGAAAAATCTTTTTGGCAACTAAAATACGTTATTTTACCTTTTGGGCCATTAAACTAATCCAATAGGGTAAGTCTGCCTTGCAGTATGATGTAACTAACAGGTGAATAAGTACTAGCGTAATATCGTTGTTAAACGCCCGATTTGTGGGTGTGACGTCACTCAAAGTCAGTGCGCTCCGGTTCTTTACATACTGGTGGTCACAGTAGGTCTCTGCTCTCTGGAAATAAGTGAATATAATTGTATCATTTATATCCCAGTGAAAGCATCGTCGACAATTGCGTGTGGGCACAACACTTAGAAATGGAAGCATATGACAAAAGAACAGCAGCATACCAGTTTCGGTGTTATGTAAATCAAATCACAGGTGCATAAGAACAGTGTTACATACCAGTTAGGTAACAGAAAGCATGGTTTTTCCATTCTCACAGCTCGAAGCTGCTCCTTTATTTTGTTTAAACACGGCCATGAACTCTGACCTGTGTATATGATATGGCATGCAGTCACCTATAGGGTTTCACGTCCAGACCAGTATGAATATCCTTTAGGATAGTGGCAACATTTTCCTTTCATCAAATTTCAATGTTAAGTCTCCTTCCAAAGTAGAAGGAAGAGCTTGGCTATACGGAACACGCTGAATGACTTTCTTTTTATGACACTCATCTCTCTGTGTTGATTTATGTTTTTTGATTTTTAACATTATCTAATTTACCAGTTTTATTAAATCAATGTTATTTACCAAATCAGACGTTTGCAGCTTTTTTGACAACGGTGATTTTTTTTGACGTTTAGCCCGGCAAAAAATGAATTGTTAATAAAACAATAACGCATGCCTTTATGGAGTCAGCGCTACTGATTTAAACTTTAATACGTGCAACGTGTGTGTGTGTGTGTGTCCTTTTTTAATAAGAAGCGTCTTTTTCGTAGAACAACTGCTAATTCCCTAAATTGTGGCATACTTGTTAACAATATATTTGTAGATATATCTTGCATTTTTGTGCAGAATTCAAGTTATATTGCCTTAATTCCTTCTTAATTCTTCTCCATCTTCACAGCCCCCATCACTCCCCCCACCCACTTCCCCTTTTCCCCCCATCGATGAGTGCGTAATAGTACCACTGAGTGTTTCTGAAGTCTAGCTGTCCGCGGAGTGCTGGGGAAGAGCTGGGATTTAGTATTTATTAGAAAAAAGGAGCGGGCGCCTCATCGCGACCGACGACAACACACTGCTGGCAAGTGCCTGAAGAGAGCCTCCTGTCTCCTCGAAAGCTGAGAGGGAAAAGCGCAGTGGAATCCATCTTCACTGAGAAACTGGTACCTTTGGTAAGTGAGCGCAAATGGTTATTGTTGTGTACATAGTGCAAGGGCAACTGCAGCTTGGCACGAGCTTTAAGTAATGAAATAAGATATTGCGATATAATGCACATTAGATGTCTCCACACATCATTGACTTAGTTCATGCGTTTCGCAAGACTCCTCTGTACTACCTGGATATGATTTTCTGGTTCTTCCCCCTTCGTCTCGGTGTATGCAACATGTTCGTAAATGTCTGGTAATGGCATAGTGTTGCGTTTACCTTGGATGAATTTTGCTTTTTGTTTTTGAACAACCCGCAGCATGACGTAAAAATAATTCACTATTTATTGATGCTGTAAACTTGTGAATCAGACGGCGACATGGAAGTGTCATGCAGTGGCTTGCTTGCTCACTCGAAAGGCGTTGAACTTTGTTGCAGGTTGAAGCCAAATGTAAATGATCTGTTTTGTTTTTGTAAATTAACGCTGAAGTATCTGTAAACGCAGAAATAGTTAGGCTGATTGTTTACAAAAGTGAAGATTTTGTAAAAAAAAACAAACAAAAAAGCAACAACAAAAGTAACAACACTAAGGCGATCAATTAACTTACTGTTTTTTTTTAAAATACTGGTAAATGTTTTGCGCATGTTAGACTGGAGTAGTTGCGATATGAACCATACGCGACAAGTTCATCGCTCCGTGTTTTTTCGTGCTGTATGGTACTTCTACAATCGCTCGACCAGTATAAAAAGGCACCTTACATCCAGCTTTTTTATCACGCCTTTTTAGAAAGATTTAACGCAATTATTTCGTCATGTCTTATACTTATGCATGAATACCTTTTACGCATCCGATTAATTGATATGCCTGTTTGGACATGTTACAAAATAGTATACACGCGGCTCCAGAATTGAAACCGATGATAAATTACAGTATTTCCAGCAAACTGCATTTTTTTAGAGTTAGGTTTTCTACAGTTTGTACCAGATATCTTGTAGCAGATTTTCTAAAAAACCCCAGAGTTGAGTTTAAGCAGACATCAATATTTCATTTAGAGTAAGGCCAGAATTATAGTGCCCGAAGTATAATCGCACTTCATGTGTTGAATATGAATTTTCCTTTACTTCTGATGGATATAGAAATACCCAGACTTTTATCCGTGTGTCCATCATCTGCCCATCTGTCTTCTAACCAAGTCAGTGAAATGGTCCCTGATTTTTATACATGCCTAAATTTGTTACAAATTGTATACTTACACTCCTGCAATGAGTTGGCACCCCATTCTGAGTAATTCTCTGCCTTGCGAACGTAGCTTCCAGGATAGGCTCCAGACCCCCACAACCCTGCACAGGACAAACGGGTATAGAAGATGGATGGATAAAATAAAAATAAAACGCTTATTTACGAGATGGGGTGCCATCTGAGCATTGTAAAAAGCCTCAGGGCAGCTTCCTGAATGTCTTCTTGCTCACCTGATCTTGTGTTTTGTTATATGCCTATGACTATACCTACATGTCAGCCATCAGTTCAGTTGCTCAACCAAAATGAAATACTTCGGCCTGTGGGTTCCTAAGATGGGGAAAGCTTGTGAGCTGCTGGGGCTCCAGTAATGCTTGCATTCCTTTTGTGAAGGGAAGTGCTTGGGGCATTCTCGTGAGTTTGCAGATTTCACTACATTTTCAGTGCATTTAGAGAGGCAGGCAGGTATCCTTCAGGAGCCACTAGATTTGAAGTAATTAGAGTTACTAGTCTGAAACTTTTCTCTTTTCTTGGTCAGGACAAATGTGAGTCAAATTATTGCAACAGCACAGAATTTTTCAGTTTTTTTTGCTATTGATACTTAGTTTCCTAGTCTTAGCTGGTCTGAGGCTGGGTTCCCTTTGTCTAACTTTACTACTTGGAAACACGAAAGCCATGAGCACCAACCGAGCCCCATATTAAATAGTAAGGAGTAGAAGTGCTGGACAGCTGAATGTATGTTTGCACCAGTTCTGCAAGTGTCATAATGACTAAGGTAGAGTCCTGGTCTTTGCTTCCTAAGGTGTTTTTAAGCAACAGTGCTGTTCAGCTAAGGTCATAAATGGGGGGGGGGGGGGGGGGGCGGGGGTTTTGCCGCCCGTGCGCGGAAACGGGTTGTAAGGCTGGGGAAAGGGCCGGCGTGCGGCCCCCGGGCGCCGCCGGGGCGAGCCCCGGCCGCCCCCCAGGCC
>JAODLD010000113.1:26418153-26442631 GCA_026781065.1 Mormyrops boulengeri
CCGCCGTGTGAGTCGCCCTCTTTTCTTTTCCCAACCCCCCCGGGACCCCCCCCCCCTCCCCCGGGGGGGGGGGGGGGCCCCCCGCAGAAGTTTTGCAGGCAGTTCACAGAAACATTTTATAAATCTTGAGAAAATGCATTCATGCTGCCCCCATGCTACTCCTATGCTACTCCCGTGCTACTCCCATGACACTCCCGTGCTACTTCTATGCTACTCTCATGTGTCCTGTAAAATGTGTCATCACTACGTAACACTCCTCTGCTCTTATCTTTTTTTCTCTCAGTAAAAGAAGGTTTTACAGTAAATGTCTTTCTCAGGATAGCCACATTATTTAATGCCTCACACCAGTGAAAAATTTAAAGCCCCCCCCCCCAGCCTATAGTAATCAGGCATTAGAGGCAGGTGTCCTTAGCTTTGCTCTATTTCAATTTGGCGATCCACCATCCTCACAGCTATTTTACAGCTCCAGCTATATTACAGCTATTTCCATTTACTAATAATGTCTGCAACAAACCTTTATCCTGTGTTAGTTATTGACTGGAAAATTGAAAGGAAAATGATTTCAACAAACAGTACAACAGTACAATTTCATCAGAGGTGTCAAAGTGGTACAAAGTAAAAAAAACTTTCAAAGAAGCCAACAAATTTACACAGCACTCATAGTTACATGCTAACGAAACCCACACATTCCACAGCAAAGAATACATGTTTACAACATTCACGACTAACATACAGTAAATACAAAAATACATATAGAGTCACCCCTCCAGAGTCACAAATTTGACATTTGTAGTTTTGGTTATTTGCTGGTTGGCCATGAACAATTAAGTGGGAATATTTTTGAACGACGGGTAAACCAAAAAATATATAAACAATACTGGAAAGAATTTGGATCACATAAAACATAAATAAGTATTAGTGTTATTTAATACAACTTCTTGGGGACACCCAGGCAGTCCACATTTTTGCTCCCCCCACGCTCCCAGCACACCTGTAGTAGGTATACAGTTTTCATAATTGTTTAGTTCAGGTGTGCTGGAAGCTGAGAGGGAGCAAAATGTGGACAGTCTGGGGGTCCCTGAAGACTGGGCTGAGAATCAGTACTTCAATATTTGATAGTGTAAGAGCATAGTATACGTATTTTAATATCAAGTTGTTGTAGTTTTTTCCTTTTTCCCAAAATGAAAACTGTGGGATCTACACATCTTGGCATGGTACACCACGCATCTTTGTCTTGTTGACCAGCCTCACTTACATGTCAGCTGTGTCCGTGACCATGGAATCTCACGTTTCTTGCAGTAGCTTGTGGAATCTGTATTGATGTAAACGCTAGCCACTGTATGGATGAACTTCAAAAAAAAAAAAAACGGTGAAATACCGTGAAACAGCCAGAATCTTAAAAAATACCACGGTACAAATTTTCAGTCACACCCCCCAGCACTAAGTGTAGGTTTATGCTTGTGTTCACTCAGCGGCACCTCCTCCTAGTGCCGACTATGACAGCTATGTCAAGTGCAAAATAAGACATGCTTTTTTGGCATTAAATAATGGTGCAATTTTCAGTAAATTGCCCACCGCAAACCTTAGTAAATCACATTGTGTGATTCATTTAAGTACTCTCCTCCTCCAAATTTTATGATTTTAAAGAAAATCCCTACAAATGCATATGCAATATGTCCAGTTGCAAAATTAACCGTGTTAAAGCCTTTCCACTGTTCATTGCGTGTCTTTAGTAAATCCTGCAGTACTATTTTAATGCCAAATGAGGGTTTGCACCGCAGCAAACCATTAGTAAATCTGGCCCCAAGCCTTTTCTGCAGCTGCCGTTTCCTTCCTTGATGCCATATAGTGCTACTGCTTCATTTTTGGGGCAATTTGTCTGAAATGAAACCAGGTGTAGACCTTCATCCTTATAATGTTTATGTGAAGCAGTAATAAGATCCATCAAATACTTTTTGACTTATCACATTTACAAGGTCAAATGTAATCTGCTTTCACCCTTCCCTTTGCTGCCACTAAGCAGCATCAGTTCAATTTTGGGTCAGTCTGTCTCACAATTTAATCAGTTCCAGCTCGGCACCCATACAATGTGTCTGAAAAGTTTGAAAATGATCTGTCAAACTTTTTGAGTTATCGTCTTAACAGCATCAACTGTCAAAATTTTTTTGGTATCATTATGCGGTGCTGCTTCAGTTTTGGAGTGATTAGTCTCAAAATGTAATTATTTTTAGGACCCCATACATACAAGGCCAGCGCAAAGTTTGTAAAAGATCCGTCGAACAGTTTTTGAGTCATCGCCTTACATACTAAAACTTTATGTATTCCCCAAAGTCTGGGCAGTACAATAATGAAATTGATTACATTGGATGATCCATGGTGGAGGACAAGGGATTTCTTTTGTTCATTTACTGCTTAAAGGGATTCTCAAAGTACTGGCCAGCGACATCTTCACTATTAATGTCACTATTAAATTTGGCTCACACATCGATCTTTCATTCCTGTTAAATAAAAAAAACAGTATAATGTCATTCCGCTTATCTGCGCCGGCAAGCGCAAGTTTCATCGCCAGCAAACCCCCCTCTAAGCTTGGCAATTAGCTCTGAGGTTAGCCAGTTACTGGTATGGGTATCGGTGAAATTGAGCAAAAATATAATGATTATCAGTTTCAGTTAAACATTTCCACATCACAGTGTTTGTTATTTCCTTAACAAAAAAACTCACAGATGTCTGATGTCTGTGGTCTTTTAAACAGAGGAACACTTTTACTAGGCGTTGCGATCTTGCCCTTCCAAGTTTGCGATAACGACGCAATGCGTCAACACCATAGTCAACATATTTGCATAAGTGATAATGCTGACACATCATTCCGGCACTGGGGAATGCCCCCATCATGAAATCAGGTGCCTGGGTAGTTGCCACATGTGAACATATGCATTAATAATCATTTTGGTACAGGACAAATAGATAACTATTGGGCAGAAATATTGCATGTACTTCTTGCACTGCTGGACCTAAAAACAGGCACTGCATGGTTATTGGGGGGTTGTGTTAGCCAGTTTTGATTATTGGGGGGAGTTACAATCCCCCATCGCCCCTGTAATTTACACCCATGGCAATATCCCTTCCAAAGCCAAGCAAAGCCCCCAAACTTAGACACTACATAATAATATGGTTTTCCTGCCACGAAACCTCAGAGCCACAATGGACACGGAACTAATGTATTTTGAATGGAATAGATAGACAGAAATTTATACTTTTAAATCTTGAACTCTGACTCACTGATAGGTTTCTGATCTAAACCCTGGATCTTCCTTTACCCTAGAACTGCCCCTGGATTTAATAATGAAAGAAAAACATGTCATGGGTTGGTATTTTAAGACCCCTAAGCTTAAAAAAAGCTTAAAGAAATCCCTCATCAAGCACTGCTGAAAATGGCTTATCGTCCAATGCAATCATCTCTATTATTTTAGCAGGTGTCTCTTTAGGTCTGATGCTGCTAATTTTGAGTACTGATAAAGTTTCACATTGGATTTAAAAAATGTGTATTTTTTTTTTACGTTCATGGCTATACTTTCACGGAACTGTTACACTGTATTTCTAACTTCGTTGAATGTCAGGTGCCTAAATACTGAAATAAATATTTTGCCCTTTAAAAACATTACAATAGGAAACAGTGGCCATAGATCGGCTTGATACGTTTTCAAGCTTGTTGATAAGTTCCTTAAACCACAATACTTTTCTGTGTTATAATTATTTAATGTTACTGTCATCCTTTATTTAGGCTCCTCTTAATACTTTTGCAAATACTACCACTTCAATTGTGCCTCAAACAGAAGCCATGTGTGACTTGTGAACTGCTGTTTGAGGATCCCTGATACAGGCTGCCCCTCTGTTTGGGATAATTTACATGTTGGCAACAGAAGAAAAGAATATTTTTAGCATTTTGAAGCAATGGTACTTTTATTTTCTACTCATACTTGTCTGCCAGCAGAGTCAGCACAGATCTGTGAATAGTTAGTGTTTTGGACCATATCTATCAGTTATTTCATTGTTTATTTCTACTCTTTCATGGTCTTTTGACAGACTTGTCATTGTGTCATTTGCTCCTTGTTTCCTTAATAGAAAAATCTATTCCATATCCTATACCTGCTCATCCTTTTGATTATAGTTTCAGTGTCAGAAAACAGCTGATTCTATTTGCTATATCTTTGAACTCAGCTGGCAGGCCTGTGATAGAGTGGATTATTCTTGTTTTATGTGTTTCTGATTTGTGCTTGTTGAGCAAGGCAGTGGTATCTTTCTGAAGCTGGTAACCAATGAGCTGGATTTTTATGACTAGCAGACTAGAAGTTTGGATTTTAAGTACTTTACTTTACAAAACGAGGTAGGTGTTAAAATGCGCAGGACCAAGTGCACAGCTGTGATCAAGTCGGTTTTAGTTTGGGCGTGTTTTTTGTCGGAGTGGGCAGGTTGTTAGATATGATTGGACTGTAAATACTCAGCTCTTACACTAAGTTAACATCTTTCGGAGATCTTATTGTAATATTGCACGTTCGTAGTCATAATCGGAATCATACATATATGTTTCAGAATGTAATACTTAATGATTTGTTGATATTGGCCGATAAATACACCAACGTGAATAAGGGGAATACCGGTGTTCTATTTTTCCCACTTCAAGCACTGAATATATACACACATTTTAATAAATAAATAGCCCTTGAAAACAGGCACCTTAGAAAACAAAAACATTAGGAGATATTGCTGATGTTCAAGGGACAATCATTTACCAAGCTATTCATTTATAACATAATTATCATATACTTTCATAATGTAATATCTGTATGATAATATATATTATATGTATGTAGTGTTACATGCATGTATATTTTGAATTTTTATACTTAGTCTCTTTAAGTAGGTGTACGTCTGCAGCATTCAGATGTAAACATGCTAAGAATTTAATTTGTTGTTACTGCATATACCATAAAGAACTTAATTTCAATTAGAGTAGTATAAATCATCAGGCCTGTAATAGCGAACTGTACGAGGGGCGATAAAAACGCTGGAAAACTATTACCTATCTATGAATACTTTGCATGTTACAACATGCTTAATCCTATGAATATTCCATTTGCACGTTCTGTACATATACTCTATACTCCAAACAAAAAAATAATACATATTAATGCCGCGTACTTGGACAACATTACCTTCTAAATGTTCACTGAAAGTGCAATATTAACCCAACTTCTCGTTGGTTCTAACACTAACTCGACCTATAACTAGTACCAGGGGAGCGCTGCTCCCAGGATTTAAACTGATTCAGTGATGTAGGAAGGAAGAAATATGCCTTGTTGTTCACAGTGCAATTTACTGTACAGTTGCCCATTCTGCAGTGACTTTTATATACAGTAAGACGAAGTGGGAAAATCCAGCAATCCTGCGCTGGAATTAAATACACACATGTCTGATTCTGATTATCACCTCGAATGTGCAATATTAAAATAGGATGTCTGAAAAATGTTAACTTAGTGTAAGACTTTTTTACTTCGACATCATGACAGAGCGTGAAACTGGTTGTTCTCTCTCGATGGTCAGTGATCATCTTCTTCATCTTCTTCCAAAGCAACAGGCAATCATAGGATTCGAAGTGACCAATCAACGAAGTGGAGAAATCAGCCACTGTTCCTGCTTCCAAAGTCTCAAAACTCAGCCTGTTGAGTGAGCGAGTGTGGTGCAGAGGCGAGCGCGTAGCGGATGATGGGTTATGCTCGCGAGAGTATACGCGCACGTGGTTTTTATGTGAGCAAGTTTTGAGACTAATTAAATGCCATATGTGTTGCTCTGTAACCAAGGCAACACACAGCATCAGAATGGTCAAGATTAGGCAGTGATGCATTAAAGTAGTGATTCAGATTCCAAAATCATTTGGGAACACCAGGGAGGTCGCAGAATTGGGCACTTTAAAGAAGAAGGGATTTTTTTGTAGCCTGGGGTTTAGAGTGGGGTTTGTGATCCTCATAAAATGCTTTTTTGTGTCTTAAAAGTCATCTTCTTTTGTTTTGTGGATTTAACAGAATATTTAGGTAGAATTCACCCGTGGGTTGGGATGTGCATGAGGACATAGGTCAAGCAATGAAATAGTTCTGGTCGCTGCACTGTTGAAGTGGTCTGAGGTTGTGGAGAGCAAATACCAGGGTTCCCTGTTTTACAGTATGGCCAGTCACCTCCTAGACTGTGAACACTGTGTGAGGGTCATCCTGACTAATCAACCATTAGAGACCACATTAGAGATTTAGGCTTAATCCCAACCCTTATCTAGAAAAAACTGTGAATAATCTCATTTCTAATGGAGTGATCTTTGAAACATGTCCCATGATTCATCTTCTCGTGTCTCTCCTGTAAATTCAATTCAGTGATCTTGATGGTGTTTATCTTGGTTCTTTTGGAGGGAAGAAAAATAAATAGCACCACAATAATGGGCCAGATGAAGCTTTCTGAATGAATGTGTCTCACTTGTGCTGGTGTACGCCTATGTATCCCCTTTATTCTACTTTTTTTTTCATTGGAAGAGAATATTCTGTGGCTAAATTGGAGATGTGTAGCCTCATCAGATACTAATGTAAGGTGCTGGGCTAAGCTAATTCTGTGTTACTCCTATGTAGGCCTGTCACAATTATTACATAATCGCCTGACCACGATTATTTGAGCTGACTGCGATCATTTTTTGCATAATTGCTAGAATCGTCTCCATTCATCTGCATAAAAATACCTGGATGACACCGAACTGTCATATTTCTATCACTATTTCCACTTCGTTTCTAGGTGCTCGTTTAATGACATCATCTCATCGCGCTTCTGAGGCACCACCTTCCCTTGCACGACTGCGCATAACCATGCGCAGCACTTCACGGCAAATTTTATGATGGTGCCCGATCTGTACCACTTCGTTTCAAGACATTTTCAGGACCCAAACTGATCTCGTCAATATTTCTTTTCACTACATCGGGTTCATTTCACCAGCTGCTTGTGAACGATCTCCACCTGCCCATAATGGGATATTCAGCTAGGATATATATATATATATATATATACTGTAACTGAAACAAACACAAAATACGCCAAACTTCATTTTTCAATTTAGAGTGAACCAAAGCTATAAGTATACCAAATACCATGCCATTGGATAGCAGCGATTTTAACTGATGTAAATATAAACTATATGTCAGATTTGGGATATTTAGGCGATCGTGTTAATCCAAAAACTGGAAATAGACAACTGCAGTGAACACTTAAAATGACAAGCAAAGACAACGGATTTTATCTTCGTTCAGTTATTTTTGCACAAGACTACCTTAATTTCAATAAGTGATCCAGTTTAGTTAGCTGTAAATGTAGACAATATGAACTGCAGTGAAATGGCAGGACGAAGGGATTGTCCTGTGTAGACGTGCCAGGTAAAATCGGGTAGCGACAACACTGTTTATCTCAAGCTGTTTAACTTTTTATTTGTTATTTATGTCATATCTGACCCGTACAAGTTTTGTTTACAAAACTTACACGGCTAATTCATTTTTTATTTATATGTTCCAGTATTCAATATTCCATTCTTTACAGCATAAGGTATACAGTATATGTATTACTAAACTACGATTAGGGTATCTCTAGGCTGATAGTGTTGTGAACAGAAAAAGACAATTAAATCGTTAATCGCAATTGTTTGTATGACAATCGTCAACTATGATTTCATGATCATGACAGCCCTACTCCTATGTCTTCCAAAAAAACAAGCAAGCTTATTGAAAATGCTACATTCCTAGTCTGCCATCCATTCTAATGCTAAAACAGGGAACTTCAACATAAGAAGGAGAAAGTTCGTGTCTGATAACGTAATGTTATGCTTCTATAACCGGATCACAGATGAAAGCATTATCAGGTGAGGTAACATATAAAACAGACCCGTGGGGCTCATGTGATTTCCAAAGTTACACACAGGATCACATATTTTTATGGTTTCTTATCACTACATATAAAAATATGGCTCTGTCATGGCGAAATCTAAAATATTTGAGAATGATATGCTATCAAATTTGTAAGCAGAAGCAGCTAGATCTGTCCAATAAATGGGAGTGAATTTCATGTGAAGGAGGTGAGTAATTAAAAATGCCATACCTAGGAGATCACACGAAGAGTGGGGGGCCAACTGCTTGTGCATGCAGCATAGCACTCCAGTGTGGACTGGAAAGAAGCATTTCAACTCCTGTGTTCCAGTCTGCCTTTCCTCCCAGAGCAAAATACACCAGTAATACAACGGAAACATGAAAAGCGCCAGCTCTTCTGACTTGGAAGAGCATTTCACCATCTGTGCTTTTCACTGGTGCATTAGGAAGCTTTGCTCTTTAATGCTGCCTGGCGCCAGGGCCCTGCTAAGAGCCTTTTGTATCGTTTTGAACTCCTGGGGTTGAGGAAAGCACTTTCATGGCTTGGAAGTTGGGTAAATCTGAGACTCAGTTGGATCGTGAGCAAAGGACTACAGGCTAAATGGGCACAGAGTGCGCCAGAAGCTTGTGGAGATGACTGGGCCATTTGAAAGGAACTGGTTATGGCAGTAGGGCAAGTTTCCTGGGTCAGCTGGGCAATTTCTCAGGTGATGAGAGATGGTTTGGCAGCTACTGGAAGCAGGTGGACTCCCTTGTGATTTCTGACCTTGATGGAATAAATTCTTTAATGTGCAGACATGCTGGTTATTTTCAGCCAGATTTATTAATGGTTTTCTCTCTTTTGGAAATTACTGACATGAAAACCAATAATCGATGAGGTTGACAAACATCAGGCGGTTTTTTTATGGCTCTCCTCCTTTTCTCCAGTTCATGCGCCTTGATCTGACAGATGCTTTTACTTTGGGCAGCATGAAAATGAAATTAAATTGGCAGGGATCAACGGCAAAAGGGCCAGACTCTAAGGTGATGGTGTGTCCTCCTTTACTGTTATATAGGTTACCATGTGTTGAGTGTTAAGAATGGAATTATTCTCTGTCTTGCTCTAAACTCTAAAGCACTCCAAACTCTTTGACATGATTGGAGCCAAAAAGGATGCATTTCAGTGGTACGTCTGCAAATGTGGTTGTTTCTCCACCCTCAGATGGTTGCTCAGTAAAATGTCATTGGCGAGGGGAAAATGGGCTGGAATGAACGCATTCCATATGGTCCTTGAGTAAGCACAGCAGCAACCCTGGGAAGGCAATTATATGCTGGTTGTGTATCTTTCTATTTGACAGACCCGTCCTCATTCAGAAATGATGATATTTAACCAATGTTCTTGCTAAATGCTTCTCATGAATGAATGAATAATATAAGGTCACCTTCCAGTCACAGTGGCCCCATTTTTGAGGATTAGAACTGCATGAAAGTCTTTCTCCTCCAAACACTGAAGGCTACAGAATGTATGTTTTAATTCTGAATTAGAGGATATGAATTGAATGATATTCCAAAATTTTTACAAGTTACACAGCTGAGTTTAATTGATAGCCTAAGTATTTTATTTTTCATCGTATTTCAAGTCTGACGTGGCATTTTTAGAGTAACCATTGTAAATGTTTAGGTTCATTTATGCAATAGGAATGTTATTTTAGGCATAAGATGCAGTTTCATTAAACAACATAGTGGAATTTTCTGATGATCAATTGTGGGAATGCTGGGGAAGGAGTCTGCAATAAAGCAAATATTACTTTGAGAGTTTAAAATAAGGGATAAAAGGGATAAAATGTTTTGTGTGTTCACATTTTGTACTTAATTCAGATGGGATTTGTTATGACTACAGGTTAATATATAAAATATGAATACAGAAAAATTGATAGCGGTGCACCGTTTGATAAGATGCAATAACATTTTTCTGTTTAAGGATAATACATGTGTTAAAAATATGTTTGTAGTCATAAGTGACAGATTGATTGGAAGTTACATTCTCATAATGGCATATTTTCAAAATTGAGTTTTATAAATTACAAATAATATATGTAAATCACTCGCAGGACTTTGGACCAGTTAAACTGTCCTCACCAAGCATGTCCAACAATTAGGAATATTTCTGCATTTTTTCTTCTCTTCTTTATTAAACTGTGCATAAACTGAAATCTGTTCATCTCGGGAAAGAGCCTGTAAAAGTGGTGATGGGGATTAATATAGAGGAAACAATGTAGAGTACAGAGTACATGCTGTGTGAAGTGTCTTAATTAAATTCACTAAATTAATCTACTCCATCAGAATCTCCAGTTCCATCTGTCAGTTCTCCATCTGAGTCATCCTCTGTTTTCTGGCCTCCTTTCTGTCTTATGTCCCTACTGTTATTTCCAAATGTATTTTAATGCACTAAAATACCATAACTAATTTTTATGAAGCAGAATCTGTCTCTTATGTCATTTTAAGCTCATACTCAACAAAATATCTTTCATTCAGGTTATGGGTGATATACCAAGGCAAATAATGGTGTTTGACGTTCAGTCATTTCTTCCACATTCACCAACCTCAGGCAGTCTGCAGGGATAGTGTCTTTTATCAAAGGTTACCTTTATTTCTTGGACTGGGGGAATAGAAATGTGAGCACAGAATTACTTACTACCCTTTATTCCCCAAGCTCAGCTCAGTGAGTGAGCATCTGCAAAGGAACCAAATGTGTCCTGCTAAAACAAGCATATTGTCTCCTTAAGGTTTTTCTATGGATGTCATAGCTTAATGTGTATTGTTAACATGCTGAGTTATATATTAATGGTATCCCATGTTATGTTCAGTCTCATGATGGTTCCCATTTTCCAAAGTTTTGCAGAGCTCCAGCCCTTTGAGTCATACAGTCAGCCTACAATATCCATATTTTTCTAAAAGAATTCATTGGAAAGTGTAAGCAAATTCACTGTGCTATGATAGCTATGTCATTTATCTTTTATATTTGTAAGAGAAATAAAGCAATTGCGTGACTGGGGGAATTAACATATTTGAGCAAAAGGATTTTGTCAAATGATGGGGCAAATGATCTGGCCTTGGCAGGCTATAAGTGTATGTATTTATGCATATATAGTCAGTAATTCATGGCAAATATTAAAATAATTAAATAGCTCCACTATAGCAGAGATGAATGTATTCTATTAATGCAGTGTTGGTCTCTTATTATTTTTAAACTATCAGGCATTGATTAGTCTCTGTGGGGTTAACATTTTTGGCAATGTTACTGCTTACTGCACACACTGGAAATTTCTTTTAGCTCTTAAGTCTTTAGTCTTTATTGAGCAGTTGTAATAATTCACTCTTAACTACATTTGAATCAGTCAAGGAATACCTGCATTTTATGATTAATTAAATGTTCATATTAATTATATAAATTATTTACTTGTTAGAATATTTTGATATTCAGTCTTAACTTACTTGGCAAAATAAAGCCACCATCTTCATTGCCAGATTGTCTTTTGTTTTTCTTCTTTTTTTTTGAGCTACACAAAGTTAATTTTAAAATTTAATTCAAGGTGTGGAACAGTGACCAAAAGCCTTCACATTAATAATCCCTCTAACAGCAGAATTGTCCTTATATGTACTATTTATCCTGTTCAACATAAAACGAAGGATCTGATTAATTTAAAAATGAAAAATCGAGTGAGAACGAAATCCTGCATTTACTATACAGTGAACCTCCAGGAACGAGACTTCAATAATTTAATTAGCGACGGGTTTATCCAAATATCCATGATGTGCAGACAAATGCAATAATTCAAAATCAGAGCTAAACTACTGACACACATTTATTTGTGAATAAATGTGCACAGCAAACTTATTTCAAGTTTTATGTATGCAAGAATGCATGTTTAAAAATATATATTTGTACTAATATTAGATTGACATTTCAATCAATTCCAACAGATTCTTGAAGAATTTTATTTGCCTTTCAGTATCCTCTGTAGTATGAAATTCTCTGCCATGTGGTGTAGAAGGGTAGGAAGGAAGATGGTCACAAAAACCCTAATATGAAATACATGCATTCCTCCATAGCTCCCATGATTTGCAAAAGAAAATAAAGCATTTTACAGTATTAGTACGCTGTGCTTAAAAGCATAAGCTCTTATGCTAAATCACGCAGGTTTTGAACAAGGTTATTCCAGAGTGACAAGATCAACCAGAAACACACACACCACAAACACACTGATAAGACAGTCATATATAGTACTACCAATATTCATTGTATTCCCTGGACACTATCTCGTTAAGACTTTAACAAGTATTTGACGGATCTTTTTCAAACTTTGCCAAGGAATTTTATGGGTGACAATCTGGAACTGATATATATTGAATCAAATCGCCCCAAAATGGAAATAACACCACTTAGCGACAGTAAAGGGAAGGGTGACTGCAAACAACATTTGACCATGTAAGTGTGGTAAGATGGATGTTATTACCACTTTATAAATACACTATGTGGATAGAAAATCTACACCGGAGATAAATCGGCCCAAAATTGAAGCAGCAGCACTAGGGGGCAGCAGAGGTCATGAAGGGAAGCTTCGGAAGCCATGTTGTCAACATGAAATTTCACCCAAGCCCTAGTCATAGTTAGTGGTGGGACATGAACAGGCACAGCTCTAGTTAGCCTGATTACATTGAATCAAGTGACAAAGTTGGGTTGGAGGAGAGGAGTTGCTCTGTGAGGTAACCTTGCCTTTTGCTGTGTGGTTGCGAAGGACAGGCGCTGGATCTGCAGTATTTGATAAATTTGTAATGCTGAGCACTGGGGCTGTGCGAAATGATGATATGTATATATCAGATGACAAAATAAAAACATGTCGTTTCATATTACGCTCTATCGTTTATTTCGTGGTGTCGCAAAATACATTGTTTATGGCAACATTTTTTCATCATTTGGATGCAGTGTTACATGGAGTTAAGGTTTAATCTCGAACCCGCTTTCTGGAATATTTCAGTATAGATCCGCATATCCCCACATACATCATCAAGGGAGAATACCAGAGAGGTATACCTGAAAGTGTATGACACCGCGGTAAAGTTCAGTTTTCCGGCTGTAAAATCTTTTTACAAAAGCAAGCTGGATTTGTTTTACGGGTGATTTTTGATTAAAATTTCAATGTTTGTATGTGTATTTCACCTACAATAGCCCAGCTGTCATGTCACTGGTGGTGAATGGACACAGGGCAATTATTAATAAATCTACAAATATGTATTTTTTATTTGTGTTGTGTAAAATCATATCCACAAAAAATACAGTGATTTTTACTTGTGAAAAGGGTTTTGAATATTTCTTGATCACTTCCTGTCTATTGATCACATCACATTTGTCACTTCCCTCCTATTCATTTGCGGATTTTTTCCAACTCATACCGAGGCTGATCTGTAGAAAAAAATCATAAATGTATTACTATTCACAAGTATGTATTTTTCTTTGTATTGTATAAAATCATATCCACAAAAATATGGAGCAATCTGTAGACCTGAAACGGGTTTTGCACAATTGTGGATAATTTCCTGTCTATTTCTGGATTGCGTTGCATTTGTGACCTCGCTCATTTATTTGCAAATTGTTTTTCCAATTCGTACTGCAGCAGATTTGTAGAAGAAAGCCATATATATATCGTTATCGGGATATGAGATGATTTATATTTGTCAGGGTCACCTCCTGTTGTTCCACTCTGTGTCCCTTCCCCGTTTGGCCAGCAGGCGTTGCTGGTCATCCCGTCCCTCCTGTTGTCAGTCTTTGTGTTTGTGTTTTTCCCAGCTCCCTGTCGGCTGCATGGCTCAACTCATTGAGCATGCAGCTGCCTGCGAACCCATCAGTCTTGTGTTTGAATCTTGCTTTCTCTGTTTTTGTATTTTGTTCCCCAGTGTTTCATTTGTGTGAGTTTTTCTAGTTCCTGTGTCTATGATTTGTATTTGGTTTTGGTTTCATTCTTTGTGCCCGTGCTTGTGTTTCTACCTGTCTGTTATTCCCCTAGTGTAGATTCTGTTTTCCTTGTTTCTGTCAGTGTTTTAGTTTTTCCCTCCCAGTCCTTGAGTTAATTATTAGTTTCACCTGTGACCTGTGTTCCCAACCCTTGTTGATTAATCTCACCTGCCCTTTGTTAGTCTGTATTTAAGTCCCTGCCTCTGTTCAGTTCCCCAGTGGTTTGTGGATTGTTGAATGTCAGTGAAGTTTGTATGTTGCTAAAGATAGTAGTGGTTTGTTCTTCACCTGCCTGCCAAACCTGCTCCTGGTAGCCCTTATCCTTTTGTTGTCTGCTTTAGTTATCCCTTTGAGTTCTGACCCCTCGAGCTCTGATTTTATTTTGTAGTGTTTTCAGGTTTTGTTTAAATAAACCTATGTTGTCCTGTGAAGCCGCCAGTGGGTCGTCCACCTATCTGCCTGTACCATGCCTTGGCCTCGCACCAAATCCATCCGAGTCCTTAACAATATTGGGATACGAGATTTTGGTCATATCACACAGCACTACTGAGCACTGACTTATTGTTCCGTTGCTCTGTGGAGACATATCTTTTGAATCAATCAACATTGGGAGGCCACACTAAAACCAGTTTGAACCTATAATCCTAGATATGAAGCATTTGTTTCATAACTACGAGTACTAATCCAATCAGAAATGTAGTGGGTAGTGGAAAACTACGAATATCATGCAGAGGGAATGCAGAGATTCTTCTCGAGTTATCTGAGAGAGGTCTTTTATAGCCTTGAGGAAAAGAAGAACCCCAATGGAGACCTATAAAATTTGTACTTTCTGTCCCCCCAAAAAAATACTTTCTATGTCTCTAGTCTCTTATATTTGAATAAAACAATCCTTTTTCTCCAGACCCCATTGCTGTTCATGACCCTCCATAAATCCAATTTATATTTACTTTAACTAACAGTGACTAAATCCCCTATAGCACTGAAATATTATAGGTGGTTTATGCATTTTATTTATTTGTGAGTAAAATGCTAAAACATGGCTGACTCTGCATTCTCAGTTTTGGTAAGTGTCTGACAAACAAACAACTGTATACAATGTATTTTATTTTTCTTTTACACAGTTTCACTGTGTAAAAGTGCTCACGCATTTTAACTTCATGCAGGAACAGATCCATTTCCTCTGTAAAGAAGCGTTCTTTTCTGCTACCTGACAAATCTGCCATCATTCCAACCCACCAAGGTACACGTGCACTTGGCTTCTAAAGCCCAGAGGAGGATGGGGTCCCCTTCCACGTCTAGGTTCCTCTCGAGGTTTCTTCCTGCTAGAGGGAGTTTTTCCTTGCCACTGTCGCCTCAGGCTTGCTTGGTGGGGGTTCGGGCCAGTTATATGTAAAGTAAAATGACTGCTGTTAAAATTGAATTGAACTGAACTGAGATTGAGATTGGTTTATAGAATGTTATACCCCGAACACACCAATGAATAATTACAAGACCATATACAACCTTTTTGAGCCATGCATTTGGCGCGGTGACCGATTTTTCGCCATCAAGCTGGCAAAAGTGGATTTGGCCACGCCTTAAATGAATTTGTGGCATGCGCTTCAGACCATGCGCTTTAGATTGTTAAAATAGGGCCCCTGATGTCACAGTGTTAAAAACTAAGCAATAATTGATTATACCACCAGCAATGAAGGCAACCAGACATATTATGTACTTATTCATCAGCCTCTGACTCCATAATGGTTGGATTTTCATCCCGTCCCTGTGACGGACTGCCTGAGCTCAGTGACATCTTTGGGCTTGCAAACACAAAGTGCTAATTGCAGTTTTCGCTAAAATACCTCGGCAGGGTTTAGATGCCATTAGCCCATTGAGAAACTAATTTTCTTTTCAGCTATTGTACGCTTGCTAATGTGTTTCAGATCATTGTCTTGCTACATATGCCAGCAGTGCTTTAACCTCATCTTATACTGTAACAGCAAAGCACAATGACCTTTGATATTTGTGTTTGGTTTTGTGGCATTTCAGCCAAGCAGTTTCACTTTTCATTCATCTGTTTGTCAAACACAGTTGTAGAACTTGCAAATGGTTTCAGGAAACTAAAGCAGAATTTTTTGAGATTTTTTAAGAGATTTACTATAGTTAAGAATTTTCATGCAGTCTTATACATCTGACCGTGCATGTCTTCATCAAACCCCCCAAAATGACTGTAATCCATTATAGACAGGTATTGACTTTTCTCAAATTTATTTTGATTTTGTTCTCCTGCCAACTTTAATCTGTGGATAAGGTCCAAAATGTAGTCAGTGTTTACAGCATTATTCAGTTCACTTTTTATTTGGGTTATGTTACATGGGGGTGCAATATATTTTTTCACACCTTAATATTGCATTTTTGACCAAAAATAGAAGTACCAAACTCTGCTTAATTTTTTTGTCATACCTCCTAAATGCTTCAGGGTTACAAGTTCAAACTGGTTTTGGTGTGGCCTTCCAATTTAAACTCAACTTACCTATTTGTGTTTTATTCAGAAAAATAAACTTTTGTGATTATTACATTTATCTGGCACTTTTATCTAAAGTGACTCACAGCAGAGGGAAGGGTTACAACTTATGTATGCACTCTAGGATTTGAACCCAAAACCTTTGCAGAATGTTCTACTTGTTGAGCTACTAGAGCCCTTTATTAAGTCCTTGACCTTTCAAGAATAAAGGTAATTCATCAATTAAACCCTTACACTGTAGGTCCAGTGCTGCCTGGGACAGGCTCCAGAGCCCTGACTATCCAATGCTACCTAGGACAGGCTCTGGAGCCCACAGTACCCAAAGTTGCCTGGAGCAGGCTCTGTAGTCCTGACTCCCAAATGCTGCCTGGGACAGGCTCCCGAGTCTTGACTCCCCAATGCTGCCTGGGATGGGCTCTGGAGTCCTGACTCCCCAGTACTGCCTGGGACGGGCTCCGGAGTCTTGACTCCCCAGTGCTGTCTGGGACGGGCTCCGGGGTCCTGACTCCTCAATGCTGTCTGGGACAGGCTCCAGAGCCCTGACTATCCAATGCTGCCTGGGACAGGCTCTGTAGTACTGACTACTCAATGCTGCCCTTACAATCCTAAGCAGGATAAGCAGTTAGAAAATGGATGGATGTATTTTAATGGTTTGTCACAATTTCATTAACGTAAATGAAACATATAACATATATTGTCTGTTCTACAATGAGCTGTTTGTAGTTTTTTTATTGACAGACTGTTATTCTTCACATTCTTGCTGAACTCACATAATCGTTATTGGCTGATTTGCTTGACCACAAAACTGTGAGCATGCTGCATAGCATCTTTTGATACTGAAGGACTGTTGTGGGGAATTGGAATTCCTGAAGCAGTTTAGTGGAAAGACACTATTTTGTGTCTGCTTGTGAATTTAAGAAAGCACCCTTTAATTGGTCGATCTTCCATTGCTAGGCACACTCCTCAGTTCTCAGTGCCTGAATTTGCATGGAGCTCCTAGCCACTTTCCAATTAATCCCTTCTAATTATCAGAGATTATGATTTGATGGTACATGTGCATTACTTAATCGGAATGCGTCACTTGTCTTTGAGGTTATATATGCTTTTTCAGTTGTTTCATTCTTTCAACTTGTATCCTAAGACAATCTGGGAATGTACTTCAGATGTTGGAATAAAGCCACTTGGATGTCTAGCAGCTTAAACCTCATCTGCTCTTTATTATAACACCTGTTTCTCTGCCCCCTCTTCCTGTTATGTGGTGTAATGCAGTTCTCTCATTTGTTGATATAGCTTAAGGAGAAAGAAGGAGGGCTTGATTTGATGCAATGGGTCTCCGCACTAAAAGAAACATGGCTGAATCCATGTCACGTAAGAATGAGATCGTGATTCAAAAAGGATTATCTATGCATCCCTACAAAGTGTCCAGTATTGAGTTAAAAATGTTATCTTTCAGTTTAAGTGGAAGCTTGTAGAATGCCTGGCCCAGCACCAGAAGAGAAGCAAACCGTGACAGACCATGTATGAACGGGCTGAAGGAGTTCATCACACGCTCATTTCCCGTCATTTTGTTAATTCAGAGTGAACCCTGCTGGGAAAAAGTCACACACAAGCAAACTTACTGTCAGTCTTTAGTTTCAAGAATAACAAACCAGAAAATGATTTTTAAACTGAAGAATTAAATTACCATCTGCCTGTAATTTGAGAGTGTCTGTTGTGGTAATGGAGTTTATACAAGAGTAAGGGGAAGGCTTTTTTAGGGTTTATGAGACTTGGAATGAAAAGTATTATTTTCAGTATTATTTGAGTAATTGCTTATATGATATATAGTACAAGGCAGGAACCAAACATGGATGGTGCACCAGCCCATCGCAGAGTGCACACTTACATGGAGAAACTCAGGCATTAACCATGGCTGCGTCCCAATACAGGGGCTGCATCCTTTGAATGACGCAATCTGCATAGCCTTTACAGCCTGTGTCCGCAATGAATTTTGGACAAGTTGGCCTTCAATATAGGACAGGCTTGTTGTGCCACTGTGACGCATTCAGTCTTTGAATGCAGCTTTAGAAGGTTGCAGCCCCTGAATTGGGACACAGCCGTGGTAATTTAGGCACTCTAATTTACTTAATTTGCATGTTTTCAGACTGCCAGTAGAACCAGAGGATTCACACACGTGCAAAATGTTAGTGTGCGGTGACAGTTTTAACCATTATGCCACCGTGTGCCTCATTACTAGGCAGGCACGATGTGTAACGTTAATACAGTATAGATGTCATATGTCATGCACATGCAGTTGTCACAACTGTACATCACAACTGTAATAGGCAGCTGGGTTAAGACAATAGATGATGCTAAAACATTATTTCTCTGTCAAACTTAGCAAGTTCTGCAGTTTTAATGGTAGTTCCTTCTCAAGATTATCTGGTATATGTTAACAAACGTCAGTGTAAACATACCACTGCTGCTTTTGCATGAACTCTGCATGTGTTCTCTGAGCCAGTCATAATCATTTTCCATTCTTGCTGTCAGACTCACTCATAGACTGTGGTGCATTTCTGAGAAAATGAGTGAGGAGGAGAGGAGTGAACAAAAACTGGTCGCCAAAGAAATTTGTCTTCTGCCGTATGGAAATATTTTGGATTCCATAGAGACGAAATTGAGCAAACAACAAGCGATGTGTCGGCACTCTTTGTGTCACTTAACACAACTCATGGCGACACCATCCCTTTATTTGACAGACTCTGTAGGTAGATAAATACACATTTTATAATATAATATGGGTGTTATGCACCATATTAGGCTGTATAAGCTGATGCGGCTAAGCAGTAGGGCTAACCTTCGTTTTAGATACATCATAGAAATTAAAATAAGCTCAATAATCTAAGTCAATGTTATGACAAAAAATAGGATAGGCTACTCCAAAAGACTAAATGGCACGTAGCTTATAGTTATTTATGGCTGTCCTCATATTATTAGATATCTGTGGCTGTCCTCATATTATTGTAGCATTGTAGTTGTGCTGTTGTGATACATGATTTACTACCCTTGTGGCACCGTTTTGACCTGAAGCAACAAAGTATTTAGGGGTGGGGAGGGGGGTCACAAAAATTCATTTTATCACAAAAGTGATACTAAATGAGCTCAGAATTGTAGTGGAATAATTTTTAGCATTTTACCATTTAACGCCAGTATGTGTGCCGCAGAAGGTTAAGGTCTGTGATGACTTTTTTATTCACTTTTAATGTGAAGCTGTTCCGCACATCTGAAGCTTTCGCTCTCTTTTGGACCCCCTTTAAGACCCTCATCCACTGTGTTCTGTCTTCCTTGCACCTTGTTGCTGAGTAATCAGGAAGCCAAATTTTAATAGATGCTTTTAAAAAATAATGATGATAATAATCGGGTAATTGGGTTTAATCGAGTCATTGTGACATTTCTCATTCTACCCTTACAAGAGACACTGCTTGTAGCATTATAATAATAAACTTTATGAATTTATTAAAGTATGTATCTATTAATTTATTAAGGTATATGTGCAAGGGCATAACTTACGGTGGGTGGGGGGCTTCTAACCCTCCCAGTAATCAAAATCGGCCAATACAACCCCCCCAACAATCATGTCTCCCCCTGAATCAGTAGAGATCTCAACCCCCCCCCAAGTTACGCCCTTGTATGTATGTAAAAGAAACTGACTCATAGCAAAACTGCTTTTTAATTTTTTAGTAATAAATCTAGGGTAATACCCGACTCAAAATTTTGTCAGTCTAATCAGATTCAGCTCTTCTAATATGAATATTTGACCTTTTTCCATATAGCAAATCCATTGTCATAAGTTTTAGCGGCAATTTCGACCCCTCACTCTCAGCACAGTTTTCGTGCGATGGTGCATGCTTTAGCTTTGTTCTTTCCTGGTTTACATTGTGGATTTGTCAGAATGCCAGTCCATTGCAGAGCACACACACACAACAGGAAATTTAGAGACACAGATGCACCTAATCACATGTTTTTGGACTATGGGAGGAAACTATAGTATTTGGTGATAACCTGTACGAAGACAGAATGGACATGTATACACCTCACACACAGTTGGGGTGGGAATTTGGTCCACAGCCCTGGAGGGGTGAGGTAACGGTACTGCTCAGTGACCCAGTGTATGTCATTTATAACTAAACCAAGTTGGATATATTTATTTTTATATGTGTGTATGTGTGTTGGTTTATATTAGGGGTGGGCTGATAACTGAATTTTAATTTCAATTACAATTTTGGCTTCCAACGATTATCAATATAAAACAATCAAGATAAAATGATTATTGTGCTGTATTTTGTTTTGCAATGATGCTCCTATTTTGTCTGATGTTATAAATCCAGCGCACCCCTTTCCAGCCTCTTTTTAGCCTGTTAGCTGAATCATATTCAAGTTCAAGGAAATCCACTGTTAAAAAGAGAAGTTTTTTAAAAGTTCAATAAATGCATATTTCGAAAATGAATGAGTAATCAGGTTAAACAATTGTGATCTCAATAGTGGCTAAAATGATCGGGATTATGATTTTTTTTGCAGCCCTATTATATGTATATGTCATTGTGAATGCATTTATTTGTTGAGAATTATTCCTGAGCAACTGACTTGCACCATGTACATTTTTAGAAAAGACCAAAACCTAGCGTGAATAAAACAAGCACTTTCACTGCGGTGATGGTAGTTCACTTTTCTTTCTGATATAACCTGAGAAACAGAGGCTAAATTCTGGGGACTAAGGCAGCCCTGTCACTGAGTTTTCCATATTCACCTCTGTCGATGCCATCCGCTCTCTCTTTTGTACTTGGTCTTTCGAGCTCCAGCAAAAGCTGGATTGGCGTCATGTTGGGAATAACAAAGCTGAGGGTCAGTGAAGAATTTCACAGATTTATGTAAGAGTTCATGTCCTTGTGTTAACCAGAAAAGACTGAAAAGGCTGAAAAGATGTCTCACAGAATATTGTAAATAGAGCTGTTTCTCCCATGTGATCATACAGCAGCACCTGAACATTTTCCCAGTCATACATTTTGCAAAATGAGCTTATTGGTACTTCGTAAGAGCAAACATTAGACTTATTCTCTTTACCATGTCTGCTGTCTCTTTTCATTATATAAATGTTTATTTTTTCTTTCAGATAAATCACAGAACAACAGTAACACAAAGTACATTCTGTTTCCTTAAGTGCTTTTGTGTCACTGAATTCATCTGTAATTATTTGGGTTTTGTGTCAGGAGTGAACTGTAATGTACTGAGAAAAATTTAGGACTTCTACAAGGACATATGCAGAGATATTGCCATTAACATTTTGGTTATTTTCGCTGTGTGGGGCAGTGTTGCTTTTTGACACAAGTCTGCAAAGAACATCACAGCTACGATTAGTTTTTTATGACTTTTCTATGACTATTTCTGAAGAAAGACCCTCAGCATGCGAACGTGTTAGCATGTGTTTGTACAGACAGGGCTCTGAATTGATTTTTTTTCTTGCACATGCTTTTCAAGGTCAAATAAGAAATAGCAACCACAGTGACAGCTCAAAATGTTTTAAAGTCTTAGCTTCCCTGTGAATTTCAAGGTGCAGAATTCTATAATGCATTTCGTGTGCTGGCTTCAGGCTTTGTTCTGTTAATTAACATGGCTTTCACCTTGGCTACTTCACATTAAAATCCTTAACTCTAAACGATGAATCACAAAGAATCAAGAGGCTTGTAGCCAGCTGCTCTTTAATGCTATATGAGACAAACCTTTTCCAAGACTACTTTAGCTGAAAGAAATTGTCAAGTTATGCCTGTTTTTTTTTCTTTCAATGCAACATTTAGAAGTGCTTTCATTTCAGTGCAGCCTGTGGAAGAGTACATCTTTTGTGCTCTGTGATTCACAGAAGTGACAGTTCTTTTACCGGGAAGAGCAGTAAAAATCAAGTGCAAAATAAAAAACAGCTGCATCTGTTTTGTAACTTTTAACTCGAGAAACAACATTGTTCAAAACTACAGTAAATAGCGTGTAGTCAATCAACATAGCACAGTACATGACGGATCATTACTTCAGCAAAAATGCATGTAATAAAGAGTTTGGGTGATCAGTCCAGCCTATTTAAGGCATAGTGATAATGATCTAGTGTTTTTGCTGAACTACCAACCAATAGCAGAGCCAGAAATCATAGTGTGGGTGGGCCGGCAGAAAATCAGGAGGGCCAATCCCATAACAATTCACTTAGTGACAAAATCACACTACAGACTCAACTGCATTAAATGACCCATGGCATTACTAAGACCCAGTGAACGAAGAGAAAGAAAAATCTATTGGCCTCTCAACAGCACATTTTTTCCAACTGATCTAACCACGCCCACGCATACCTGTCAGACACCATCTTTTTATTGTACTGTATCGCACGCTGTGAATGCTGAATGGGTGGGCTTGAGCTCCATCTGGGAGAGCCCAGGTGGTCCTGGCCCGTCCATGTCACTGCAGTAGCTACTTACCTTGCAAAGAATCATCTGTAAAAATGCAGACATTCTTGATATTGTGTAAGTAAATGATCGGCAATGATATAACATTAGAACCTTGAAAGCTTAATCGTATAAAAAGATACTGAGAAAGAAATCTCTTTTTATTTAAGTAAGTACTGTAAGAAAGTTTAACAGAGATAAGTTCTGTTACATTTTAGATCAGGCAGTCCCTGGGTTAAGAACGTCCGACTTACATACAGCTCATACATACAGACTGCCATAAAGCCTTTTATATTAAAAATTAATGTTAAATACAATGTGTCACACCCAGCCACGATCGCCCTCCTGTGGACCACGCCTCCTCGTTAACCCCATGTGGAATCCTCCCGTTTACCTGCTGTTTTCCGTTTCCTGCTCGTTACCCTGTGTATTTAGTCCGCGTTCTAGTCAGTCTTCCCCAGATCTGTCATTGACGTTTGTCCGGTGTGCTTCCCTGTTTGCTGTCTGTCCACGGAATAAATCCCCGGTTTCCCCTATACCTAGCTGGATTCCGTCCGTCCGTCCGTCCTTGCTTGCTTGCTCGCCCGCTCGCACCGATCGTGACAGAATGACAGATCTCGCGAATGACTCACCGCAGCAGGTCGAAGACCAGCGACTCGGCCTGCTGCACGAGGTGATTGACTGAACCAACCGGAGGTCCAGGAGGACCCTGGACTGGCGGACATAGCCAGTCAGAGCTGGAATCTCCCCGCGGAGAACCCCACTGACGAGCGCGCACGTCTTTGCGACCGTACGTCGCAACCTCCAAAAGCTGCTGGACAGTTTTATGGAGAAGCGGCTCCAGCCGCTGATGCTCGCCGGGGAGTCCCGGAGGAGAAGGAAGAAGCGGAAGGGGAAAGGCCCAGAACAAGCCCTGGTAATCCCGCTCTGGCCTTGCTCTCTCGCTGCCGCCCCTTTCCCCGCTGAGTATCGGGAGGCACCCCTCCCGATCGGGAAACCAGCGGGGATCCCCGCAGCAGCCGCCACCAGCGGCCTCCATCTTCCAGGGAGGCCACCTGGATTTTAAGGGGATCCGGGCGGCGTGGGACACTATCCCACGGATACCACGATCCCTTAAAGGGACGACGCCCCGCCCGGAACCGCCGTCGCTGGAAGCGCTGGCGGAGGCGTCCGACTCCCTCCCTGCAGCCTGCTGTCGCCGCCGCTCCGCCCGTGGCCTGCCCCGCCTCGCCTGTCTGTCCTGCGGCCCTCCAGCCGGCGGTCGCCGCCACACCCGGCTCACCCGCCTTGTCTGCCTCGCCATCAGTCCCCGAGTGGGTCCCAGACTGTAAGACCATCGCTCCTCCTCCCGTGTGGGAGGAGGAGGACCTGGAATGGGACCCCTTGGGGACCCACCTGATGGCCACCACGGACTTGGACCTGTCCTCTCCACCTTCCCGGCCTGAAGGTGGTGCACGACCTGGCCCGCGCCTGTCGGTCTCCCGGAAGGGGAGAGGCCACAGGCGCAGGGTCCAGGTCCCACCCCCCCAGCCCCCAGTCAAGCCCGGGCGACCCATGGCCCGCGCACGGTGGGTGCCAC
>JAODLD010000113.1:26451038-26461516 GCA_026781065.1 Mormyrops boulengeri
AAGAAATTTTTTAAACAATTTAAAATGACAAACTTAACGCACCCCCCCCACCGTTCCCCCCCCCCCCCCAACCTGGGTTCAGTTTGTAAAAATATGGAATTTTAAAAGAGGAAAGAAATTCCACATTTTTGCTCTGGGAGCTGGGAGGGAGCAAAAACCTGGACTGTCTGTGGGTCTCTGAGGACCGGACTGGAAACATTAGTCTATTATACTGATTGAATGACATCTGAATTTATTATCTGTTCTCTACTTAGGGCCACCGGCAGAGAGGTGTTTGACTGGATCCTGGACCAAGGATATTACTCTGAGAAGGACACCAGCAATGTCATTCGACAAGTGATGGAGGCGGTGGCCTACCTGCATTCACTGCACATTGTTCATAGAAACCTCAAGGTGTGACCTAGTGTTGATGAAAGCATCTCAAAGCCTTACAAATAAATGACATTCTTGTGTGTGACTCGACAGCCTTTCTGCATCGTAATAGACAAAGTTTTCTAATTTATTATTTTGGGATTTTAAGTGAAATGTTCACTTTTTAATGGTCACTTGCAAAAAATAATAATGTTCCATGTTTTGCCAGCTGGAGAATTTGGTATATTACAATCGTCTGAAGCACTCCAAAATTGTTATAAGTGATTTCCACTTGGCCAAGCTGGAAAATGGACTTATTAAAGAACCCTGTGGTACACCAGAGTATCTGGGTAAGAGACTTTGGGAGTTTAGGTATTATGGGAAGAGATATCTGTACGTATATAAAAAAAAAAAGCTTTTAAAATAATATTTCTAGCAGTATATTTCACTTTGGTTACCACAATTTTCTTTCAGCTCCAGAGGTAGTTGCAAGACAAAGATATGGAAGGCCAGTTGACTGTTGGGCCATTGGTGTCATAATATATATATTGTGAGTATTCCTCATTATTTCTTCATTTACTGATAGTTATACCAACTCAAAGAAGGTTATTGGTCAAATGTGGTGCAGTGAGTATAAATTAAGAATGATGTGTCAGGGACAACTTGATAATTAACAGACACTGGAAGATTCATGTGTTCAGTGCAGTGGGGCTGTATCCAGAGTGCAGTACACTCCTGATACTACAGGGGGCTGTGTTTTAACAAGAAAACTGCCAGACTGGTACCTTTAAAATTGAATTTCATGCAAGTTTTTCTTCTTTTGTTGCTCTGTTAGAAGAGTTTTTCTAAGCCAAGGTATATCGTTATGGGGCATTATGACTCTAAACAGGAAAAATGAAATAGGAGTGGTGGATGGCTGTACTGCTTTTTAGAAATGTGAATTTTTCAGCACATTCAGTCACCATCCTTCCTGTCCACAGACTGTCAGGAAATCCCCCATTCTATGATGAGTCCGATGATGATGACTACGAAAATCATGACAAGAACCTCTTCCGGAAGATCCTGTCTGGAGATTATGAGTTTGATTCACCATACTGGGATGACATTTCGGATTCAGGTATAGGAAAAAAAATGTAATGCGTTACGTCTTTATTCCAGATCAAGTCCAGAATTTGTTTTAGGTCATTAATATTTCTTGCAGCGAAAGGGTTGGTGTCCTGTCTTATGGAAGTGGACCAGGACCAGAGACTGACAGCTCAGGAAGCTATCACCCATGAATGGTACTGAGATATATGTGGCTTCTACTTAGATGTTTACTGCTGAATACTTGTAAAACTTATAAATATGTATAACAATACTTTTGTACCGTGCATAAAATGAAAAAAAATATGTTGATATACATCATTCAGGTACACACCTGGTAAACGTGAGTAGTATGTATGCGTAATCTGAAATGCACTTATCCTGTCACCATAGAGCATTTTATAAAGTAATTTTGGTAGTCATTTCCATTTTTTATAGTCATGTTTTTCTCTGTTAGGATTTCTGGAAATGCAGCATCAGACAAGAACATTAAAGATGGTGTCTGTGCACAGATTGAAAAGAATTTTGCCAAAGCCAAGTGGAAGGTAAGATCTATTTTTTATTGCATTTTGTGTTCTCTTCATTGTTCAAGACTACAAGACTTCTTTATTTCTTCTTCTTGGCGTTAAGCAGCACAATATGAAATCCAGTTATGTGTCAACTGATTCAGAAACATAATAGGCCCAATGGGACCAATGCATAAAAGTATCAGATGATCAGAAGATCAGAATATGCTTGGTGTTACAACTTTTACCTCTAGCTCTGGGCAGGTTTTCCTGCCACAGTGTTAAAATCAGACATAAACCATCCAATATTCAAACATTCATTTTAACACTGTTTTAGGCCTTGACTTGATCTTAGGATAATGTCATTCATCCATATCTGTACATAAGTCAGTTCTCCTTTAGCATACAGTGTGCAGTAATGTACTGTTCCATTATCTTCCATTCTGATTCTACTGTACAGAAAGCAGTGAGGGTCACAACCCTTATGAAGAGACTCCGGGCTCCCGATCAGGCTGCTTCGGCACCAGCCAACCCCACCGCAGAATCCTTGACCACTCCGGCGCCTCAAAGCAGCTCGCTTGCATCGGCAGCTGTGGCCCCCGGCAGCACCCCTGACAGCACGGAGCCTCCCACTACCAACAAAGAGACAGAGAGCAAACCTGACAGCGTGGGTGTGATAAAAGTCCCCGATTCTGCCCCTGAAGTGGGGAACCCATCATCACTGAGTAATGGGGAGGCTCCAGCCCCAGAGCAGACACCCTCAGAGGCCTGGGATGAGCAGAATGGTTAAACATGCCCACTCTGCCCTCGCATTCTGTATATTAGCTGGTGGCATGGTGGCCATGTATCTGCTTACCTCCTCACCCGCAGCTTTCGTACAGTATGGTCTTATAAAACCTGTGTTCTCTCTTGGTTTATGGGATGGCCTATGTTAATCTCTCAAGAGAGTTTATGTGTACTGCTTTTTCTGCATTGTCCCTCTTTTGACGCTTGTTCCAGCCTTACTGATGCCTTTCTTGTTGAATATGGAACAGCAGCCAGCAGATGCCTGACCTATCCTTGTTTCCACCAGAGGAGATCTAGGTGGTCTGTCTTTTCTGTGATTTACCCCTCATACTTAGCATCATTAGAAAAATGGTCCTCTTTATTGTTATGGGAATTTATGTATTTCCCTGTATAAATGGGAATAGTTTATATTATCTGTTAAGGTCCATGTTTTTTTTTTCTTTTTTGCTTGACAGGTAAAGAAGCATACCTGTAGTGCTCTTTTAGCTGTGTAGTACTCAGTGTCTAACAATTTCATACAATAATGTAAATAAAACTGATAGATATAGAAGCAATCTAATGCACCTGTCCATCCACTCATTGCATAGTTGCTAAGTTCAAGTTGCAAAAATAAAAATTGTGTCAAGCAGTCCATCCCTTTAATAAGGTAAAGGTAACAGGATTCAGGTTAATCTTGCCTTTTGTGGAAGAAATGCAAGATTGTATAAATGTTAAACTTCAGTCTACTCTTCTAAAAGAAACAAAGAACTTCTTAAATGTTTAACTGCTGTACATAAAAAGTGCTGTAAAGGTAGCCAAACAGAACGCAACCAAACATTTAATGTTAATTTAGTATTGTTTGCGAGCAAAGTTGTGTATACTCACTACAAGCAAATACCGTTGTCATGTTTTATATTTGTTAAGGTTGTTGACTGAATTTTCTTTTGAAATGTGAATTATTAGATTAGTACGCCATAATCGCAAGACTACAAGATATATATCTATCGTATATCAATAAATATTCAGCAAAGAAAGTCTCACATTGTGTATGAGATCGTGTGCCCCTATTTCATTTAATATTACAGTACATGAACTGTGTAGTGCGTATCTAGGTCAATGATGAAAATCCCAGAAATCTATATAGAATATATAGATAAAATTGTATGGAATATAAACTGTATCTGATTGTTTTGATTTTGCAATTTGCACAACATGTTAATGCATGTTATTGTATTGAGTTGGCAGGGACGAGAGCATAATGTCAATTTCCAAACTTGATGCATATACGTCTTTTGGTCCAGGCAGCGCAGGTCTCCTTTGAGCTCTTGCTTGAATTAATCCCTTGGTTGTTCTTGCAATGAAAGTTTTTTCACTCTGGTTGCTATGCACCAGATTACTGCTCTGTGAATACCAGTATTATAAGCTAAAGATTTCCTATGTTAAAAATGTTTTTTTGTTTAAAATAAGAATGAATTTGTTGTACTGCATTATCTTTATTTATTACTTTATTATGCATTATTGTTAATTTAATGTGATTTGATGCGTCTTATCATTTCATTTTTAATGAATAATGGATGAGCAGCATTCACTGTTGGGAATGTCCCAGACTATACTGCTGTCATACCAGTATCATTATGAGTAGTATTATCATAGCTATGAAGCTGTGATGCTGCACTTTGTAATCCCTAATATATATGCCTATGAGCGAAAATCAAGTGCCAGTTACACTCATTATTTACTCTTGAGATGCTTTTATCCTGGCTGACTTACATGGATTACAGTTGTTTTCTTCGTAACCGTTTACGCAGCTGCTGGAAATTTGTAACAACATGCTCACGGTTATGACAGCAGTAGCTGCTCTTGGGTCTGAACTTGCTGCGTTTCCCAGCCACTGTATCACAGTCTCCTTTAACAAAATGCTTGTTTCCACATAGATTCCAGAAAGCAATGGTGATGGCACAAGTCTCTGCACTATTTTTTTAACACCCAGCACGCTTTCCAACTAGTCATCAGTTCCAGCATTTAACTTTGCAAATCTGCGACCAGAAAACCCCCTTTTTTGTGTAATTATTTAACACAAAGGTGATGTCAGTTTTCAGGGAGACAAATATGAACTTTTCTGTTTTTTTCAGTGTTATACTAATACTAGATATTATTTCAACAGATACCACTACAATCACTAGTGAAAATTTAGGCATATTACTAACAGCAAACTTTGGCTTATTTATATGTTCTAAAGAAATGTGATATATTGTGAGTAGAGTTATAGATGTAGATACATTTTATATTGTATCCAAACCATATGGTTTATATTAAAAAATTAAATTTTACTTGGGGAAAGAAATATTTATCATCTGATCTTTAATTGCTGATAGCACTAACAATATTCTATAGTTATGAGAGCTACAGCAATGACTGTATTTCACAGCTTTACAAAGCAATGCCTTTTTGCATACACGTTCTGTGGTACAAATAATTAAATGTGTTAATTTCTTCATGCACTTACTGATGGGTTTATAATTGTATTTGTCTCTACTCTGGGAAACCAGTAGTCTTGTCTTTACATGTAATTCTTGTATTCTTTGAAATTTGATGTTAATAAAACACATATGTGACAATTAATTGTTTGATCTCAAGATCTTTTTAAGATGCCTCGTAGTACATCATAACTTCTCGTTCTTGGCATCAGACAGTATAATTGACCTATTATTTTGATCATTTTGATTCAGCTGCATATTTTTTTCTATTTCATATATATATTAAATAATGTCCATTCATAGTTGTTTAAGCAATGAAAATCTTCACTGTATAAATCCTACTTAAAATAACTTACTTTAAGTCAATAAAAAATGAAGGGAAGTGAAGAGGAATAAAAGAATAATAATGGATCTGCTGAAATTCATCAGATACTGTAAAAATAACAGAATTGTATAATATTGTGTACAAACTACGGGGAACACATAAATTCCATAAATTGTTGATGGATGGAACATTTCATCACAGATTTACTTTCTAATCCATTTACTAATGGAGGATGTGCAAACACCTAGTTGGTCCTGCAACAGGAAATTTATATTGATATTAAAATTGTTTAAATGTACAGTAGTCGGGTGATTCCCATATTTTGAACGCCTGCCTGGAGTTTACTGACTTTTATAACAGAAAAAAAATAAAAACAAAAAGGATCAAGGAATGCATTTAAAAGTGTAACCTATAAAAACAGAAAAGGTACTGAATTTAGAGATGTAGAAGTTATAACTATTTAACATAAAAAGAATTAAGACTATGGAAGTATAGCAAGAGTTGAGAAAATGGGAGTCACCAAAATATAATTAAAAAAATGAAAATGAATCACATTTAATTCACACAATAATTAGATTGATTACACCTATGATGTATCGTTTGTGGCCTCACTGAGCACTTTCAGGAATGCTACACTGATACTGAATGAGGCTTCCTTTTGCTCTCAAACCAGCCTCAGTTTTTCATTGCATGGAATCCACAAAATGCTGGAAATATTCCTTTGAGATTCTAGTGCACCTGACATGACTGCATCACACAATTTCTGCAGATGTGTTAGATGCAAATCCATGCTGCGAATCTCCCCTTCTACCACATCGCGAAGGTATTCTACTGGATTCAGGTCCAGTGACTGGGAAGGCCACCGAAGAACACTGAACTCAGTTTTGGTTCATGAAACCGGTTTGAGATGATTTTGGTTTGGTGACACGGTGCATTATCATGCTGGAAGTAGCTATTAGAAGATGGGTGACTTGTGGTCATGAAGGGGCACACAAATAGGCTGTGGCATTCAAGTGATAATCAATAGGCAATAATGAGCCCAAAGCCTGCCAAGTAAACATTCCCTACGGCCTACACCATTACACCAACACCACCAGCCTGGACTGCTGACACAATGCAGGTTGAGTCCATGGATTCATGCTGTTGACGCCAAATTCTGACTCTACCATCTGTGTGTCTCAACAAAAATCATGATTCAATAGACCAGGCTACGTGTTTCCAGTCTTCAATAGTCCAACATGTAACATGTATTGGGTGATGAGTCGGGTTTGCTTTTGGATAACTATCGGAGGGTTTGTCTGTGATAGCTTTCACCTACCAGCTAGCTAGCTACTTGTTAGTTCACTAACTGAGCCACCTATATCAGAATCAGAATACTTTTATTATTCCGAAAGAAATCATTTATCTTTGTGTATCTATGGAACCACCATGCTTACACAGATGAAAACATTAGGTTTTTGTATATTTATGCAGCTCTGGAAACTAATAAAACAACAGTTGAATTGCATACTTTTGAGAACGCTGTGTTTCATTTTTAACAATCTATATCACTCAGAGCCAATTAAAAGAGAGTTATTTTGGGTGCCAATCCTTTTTCTGCTACTGCTACACAGAGCAGTCCACTGGTGTTAGATAGAAAGACTAATCAAATAAGCTGTGGCACTTAATAAAAGTTTGAAGGAATACATTACATAATACATTACATTAATACAATACATTACATCATATTAAACCAGCATAATAATAATATCTTTATAAACCCGTTAACGGTCCCAATACATATGTTTTTTCCTTTCTAAACTGTTACCTAATCCTTTTACAATTACAACATATTGAGCTTCCAGACTGCCCAGGGAATGCAATATGTGTTTTGTGTAACTAATTAATAACTTTTGATTATGATAAATGTTTAAAGAATGGGTGGCCTAAGGTTAAACAGGAAATAATACATTGTATTTGTCAAGATGTAATAATTTCAAGGTGACTATATATGTTATATGTTTACATCCAAATTTAATTCTCAACTTACATGTGCGTGAAATTTAGATGTGTATATATTTTTTTAACTAAGTTTTACAACAGTTGTTATCTATAACTGTATTTCTCAAACTATGGGTCGCAGACCAACACCAGTTCAAACCACTGTCTGTTGTAAAATCTGTATAATGTCTGCGGTAACTAAAGGTAGTAGCACTACAAACTTAGTCCAGCATTTCTGCCAGAGGCAGCTGAGTGGGAGATGTGGCTCTGCGAGATATGCAATCTAACAACAGCACCCGAAACGCCTGCTTAAGAGAAAGTAACAATAGTGGTACCCCCGATAATAAAAAGGGGCACCAACAGAGAGAAATGACATATTTGGAGAGGTCTCACATCGCCAAAGATTCTGTGCCTGTATATTCAACGGAAAAGCCTATTTTGTGTGTGGGTGTCGGGGGAGTGGGACTATGCCTCACTGGGCCGTCAGATGGAAGAGTTTGTGAAACTGATCTACAACACCTTATCTGATTGTGACCTAGTGAACCCCAGGGACACTAAAGTTCTGTTTTAGGGCATAACTAACACAAGAACATAATTAACACAACTGGCAGAGTGATTTCACAATTGTTCCCTTAACCCCAGTTGCTCCAGTGACATTGACCCTGTTCTCTGATACTCAATTATTTATTGCTTTGGACAACAACAGATCAGTAGACAGTCAAGCAAGCAAACAAACAAGTAAATAAATACACTGCAAATATATTCGATGGATTATAAAGAAAGCTAACTGTACAGTAATTGTTTCCTCCATGTCTAGTAAAAGAGGCCCACATTACATATAGATCCGTAGGAGGTGATCATTGAAAAACCTGTCAGGCAGGACTCATCTGTGTTTGTGAAAAAAATATATATGTAGCCTACATTTTTAAATGCCATGTCCATGGTTAAAATTTCATATTTATGACAAAACCTGTCAAAATTTGCTATGGTGTTGATCGCTGGTTGGGCCAAAAGCAAATGGGAAATCACTCAGGAAAAAAAACACCTTCCGGTAGACTTGTGACAAAGAGCTTAAACAAAATGTCCAGCCAAATAATATCTCATATCATGTCAAAAGACAATAAATAGAACCTTGCGTTCATAGTGACAAAATACAAAACACATATTCAACTAAAACAGCATTTAATTTAAATGCTTCAGAAACAAATAGTGCAAAATAAGTCTGATTACTGGACTGCGGGGAGATTGTTTTTACAAATCTGCCCTTTTTCCAGAGTTCCTTTACTGCCCCCTAGAGCAATAGAGAGGCTTTTTAAAAGACCACTCATATGAGTGAATTCCTGGTGAATTTATTTTGCATCAGATACAAAGTCTAAGCATTAATCATAAAACCATCCAATATTATACAGTAATATATACTTTTTAATGCTGAACTTATTAAAAGCGTATCACCAGTATTGTTCTCCAGTTGGATGGAAAACAAATACTGCAGTACAAAAGAGAGGTGTTATTTTTTGGCAATGATAATAGCAAACTTTAATGTGTAAAAAAGACAACCTAAGATATCCGGAAGTGATCCTTCACACTATTGTAAGGTTCTTATTTTCTCACCCACACATTTTTTGGGCTTACCTAGAGTCATTATGTAACTGGATTTTATTTTAATTGCCTATTAAGTTAGGAGCATGGTTGAGGTTTGCTGAAATCTGCAACACAAATGTATCAACAATTTTTTTTTAAATACTTTCCAGCCAGAAGAGCTTTTTATGGGCCAGAACTAAAATGTGTTTAACAACTTATTTTACGCAAGAAGAAAGCAGTTCCCTTCTGATTTAATATTGTGTTACATGGACAATCTTATTGAAAAAGATGACAATGGTGGACTAAAACAACAAATAACGTCCGTAACCAATAAACATGGTAGCATCATTGAAAGCTGAATATTTCTTAACATGTTGCTATATGGAATATTTAAGTGAGTCTCTTCCCATGTTGTTTAAGAGGTTAGGTTTATCAATTTTCAATTTTCGAAGAACTTTATTTGTCCCCGTGAGGCAATTGGAAAGGCATAGAGGAGCAGCACACACACATAACAGTTGTAACATTTGACACAACAGATGACACACAATAACAAACTTTTTTTTTCTTTTTTTAGCAGAGAACCAGCAGTGATCAACAAGGGGTCACTATCTCAGACTTGCACAAGGTGCAACTGTATTTAGATTACATATCTGTAAATGTATGTATATTATGTGTATTGCACCATGAACTATGAACAATAATAAATGACTTTAAATACAGAGGCAATAAGGTGCATAATGTTGAAAGTGAAAAAATGAGAAATGAGAGAGACTCAGAGAGATCTGAGGAGGTCTGTGTTGGAGGGGGAGGTGGGAATGTGAGAGGTGATAATGGTGGGTTTGGGGGGATGTCAGGAGTTCAAAAGGAGGACAGCTTTAGGAACAAAGGTGGCCCTCCTCCTCTGTGTCCTGCAACTGGGACATTGGAGCCGGCGTTAGGAGGGGAACCATTTATGACCATTAAATGATACAAAATGATAGATCTATGTCATGACAGTAGGGTTACAGGTTAGAATATTAAGAGAAAGATCTCTTGTCTTGCATTTCTGTTGTCTTCATCTTATTTTGGTCCGAATATTATGATTATGATTATGATTTTCTGTGTTTGCAGCTGAGTAGCTTGTAAATGTCTAAAGAGTCAGACTATTCTTTGTACCGACTGCAAACTAACAATGTAGAACATAAGTGTTATAAGTACAATGTTGCTGTAACATAAAGTGTAAGTCAATTGTTTTCAGTTGGTAATTGTTGGGATCACCGTCCCGCCAGGTCCGTTGATGAGAAGAGACTCACAGCCAAGACGAGGGGTAGTTGCAAGTCACCAGTTTATTCAGATCAGATCGCCTGCAGTCGGGAGCAACAGTCTGACATACATTCAGCATGTACAGTATGTGGCTCGTCCATGTCTGTC
>JAODLD010000113.1:26461616-26497584 GCA_026781065.1 Mormyrops boulengeri
GCCAGTCTCCCTGCCCTGCCGGCACGCTTGTCAGTTCTCGTTTCTGTTAAATGCAATTTTATGAAATTAACCCCACATAATCTACACTGAATCGTGATGTCAGCACAGATACACAGGGGCATCGCAGAGGCATGGAAGCCCTGACAAATTCACTGTTCCCAGCACTTTACAGGGGTGCTAGAATGTGTAAAATTATAAAAATATATAATATAAGGGGCTTGGGGGGCCCCAAGGTGACATTTTGTCAAGGGGCCCAGAATGTCGATAGCTACTCCCCTGCCCATAACCCATGTCAGGGAGGACACTCTGAGCTAGGACAGGAATTGTAAATTACCATTTCAATTAGAGGGACATGGATTTCAATTTAGCACTGAGTTCTTGCTGTGTGCTTATTGGTCAGTCTCATATAAAACAGCTGGATGAGTCTTTCAGTCAAGGAAACAAACCAGTCAAAGCTAGTCATAGTCAAACTATTTAGCCGAACACAAGAGCCTTTCAGTTTGAAAGTTATTTGTAAAACCTGAACTGGCTCAAAGTGTCCTCCCTGACATGGATTATCTGGTCACCCTGTATACACCTCTAATAATAAACCTAACCGACTGTAGGCAAATAATTTTCCAAACCACCACGCTAGGTGTCAGTATAATATAATTACCCATCTTTACCATCTTCCCATCCGCTCTTTTTTTACATTGTTGCTCGTTTGCTTCTGAAGTATGCCGCGCCTCTTCTTGACCTATTGATGTAATTTCCGCTATAGTTCACGCAGTTCTGGCTGAGTGGTTTGTGCGTTGCTTGCGCCCAGCGCAGTGCAGCAGGAAAACGGAGGCGCAGCTTAGCGTTTTTCACCAGAACTTCCTGTTTCTTGCTTTGTCAGTGGTTAGCTGTAGCGTTTGGATACGTTTGCTGCCAGTCGGGTGTGTTTACTTATGGTAAATATGTCTGAAAACAACGGTTGATCTTTCAAGGGATATAATAAAAGAATGAACATCGCCTTCCCGTAGTTTTAGTAGCACAAGATACAAAGATGAATAAAATGGTCATTAACTAAGTCCTTTTAGTACTACAACATCCATCAGCGATCTGCGACTGCAGAGGACACACTTCCGGACTTCATCTTTCATTTCTCTAACAGCAGTAGGTTGGTGGTAGAAGAAAGAAAACGGTGCGTCCATCGTATATATTTTTTGTTTATGAAAAATTCTTTATAATATAAAATAAAAAGCTTTCATTTCAGTGCAAGCATTCAATTGAGAGGATGTCGCTAGGTATAGCTAATAATGTAGTGCGACGACGTCTGGGCTAGCTTGTAGTATCCTGCTAGCTAACACTTTATCTGTAATATTGTTAATAATTGTAGTAACTTATGAAAACGTTAGAACGATGTCTGTGGCTAAATATTTATCTTAGTCCACTTTTAAGGGGTAAGACACTATCTCTAAGAGTTAGCACTGAGTTTTAGATTTTAGATACACCTAGCAACTTGTCGGACCTTGCAGAAATACCCACCACCATTTTGAAGAGATAGTGGAAATAGATTCGCCAGGTACCCGACTTCCATTGTGTTAAATTGCCTGCTTTGTCAGATTGCTTGTTAGGTGGATAATTGCATAATAACCCAGCGAGGATGTAACTGTATCTTACTAACCCAGTCAATGAAAATTCAGGTGTACGTCTTCCATTAAAATGTTCAGCAGGAACCCCCAATGAACGAAGCGTGCCGTAATACTATTAACATTGAGTCGACGTTTTAAAATGTTCAGTATTAGATCTGCAAATTTAATTCAATTACTTTTTTTTTTTTAGATACGTTATCATATAGGATCTTTTTGAGGTGTAAGCCGATATTACTCAGTCATGTGGGATGGCGCTCGACCAGGTCCACGAGGAGGACCGCCCTTACGGTAAGAAGCTGAAAATATATTAATGTAATAATACGGGTTATTTATTATAAATTTATAATTTAGAATAAATGACACTGCATTGAGGAAACTGTAAAGGTTATTATTAATTATATATATATATTTTACAGTGGGGATCCTCGTGGGGAAATGTTTAACCGTAGAGAATGTCCAGAATTTCGAGGGAGAGAGTCGATGCCCATGGGCCACAGGCCGCCCGACCGACCACCTGTAGATATGAGGCGATTTGATCGTCCATCGGAAATGAGACCTCGAGAAATGGAACCATCAGACATTCGGGGAAGAGATCCACACAGGGAATTCTTCAGACCAGGAGAAGAAGGTGATATGGGTATGAGAAAGCAATATGAAATGGAAATGAGAAACAAACTACAAGGCCCTCCAAATTTTATGGGTCCAGTCCGACACCCCTTAGACATGGGTGGAAGGGATATGAAACCACGGGGCATGAGAGAAGGGGGTGGACCATTTGTAGATAGAGATCGATTCCGTAGTGATATGCCAGGATTCAGTGAACCTCCCATGGATTCCAGGAGGCGACACCCCATGAACATTGGAGGAAGAGACGAGGGTTTTAGGGATGCCCATGAAAGGGATAGGCCTCGCATGGTCATGAAGGATGGATTTAACATGGATGTGCAACCAAGAGAGAGGGAGATGATGGACTTTGAGAGGAGAAATGCTCCTCCATTAAATCCCAGGACAAGATTTGAATCTGATATGGACTTCAGGAACCGCATGCGACCTCCAGCTGAGTTTAGGGACAGATCACCTCAGAGGTTTGGAGAGAATGATGGGGCACCTATGGATGTTCGAGGAAGGACTGACATACCCCCTGACTTTGGTGGCCTAAACAGATCCAAGTTTAGAGGAGGAGAGGGGAATTTCAGAGAACAACAATTTCCAGAGCAGAGAGAAGCTGCAGTGGGGTTACGGGGAAGAGAAGGTGAACCCTCTCCGGAGGAGTGGCATGGCCGAGACATGAGGGAAAGAGGTTCTTTCGTGCCACATATGAAGGGAGGTCCACCTTTTCCAAAAGGCAGAGAGAGGCTTCCTCCACCCAGGGGCAGGGAAGGTGGTCCTGCAGATCCCCCAAAATTCCCCGGAGGAGAAAGGCCACCTGTGGATTTCCCTGCTGATGGTGAAAAATCTTATGGCTTCCGTCCTCCTGGAAGAGAGGGTTTAGATTCTCAGAATTGGGAAAAGAATGCACCCCCAGAACACCACTTTCCTGGTCGCGACTTGGCCCCATATAGCCGAAAAGGCCTACCGGATCCCCCGCGGCATCACTTTGACACGCCACCCCTAAATGTTTCAAGCAGAGATAATAATGATAAGGTCTGGCCCAGGGAGCAGGACCAGTCAATAAGAGGCAGGCCTCCATATCTTAGAGGGATGGACACACAAGGAAAAAACCTTGACCCTCATGGGCCAGATAATTGTGCTTCCTTTGATGGGCCAAAGGACCTGACTCCTAATCAGGGACCTGAGAGAGGGAACCTGTCTGGAGGGCAGAAAGAATTTCCAGACAATGGCAGAGACCAGGACTATAGGGACATTGATTATAGAACAGGTTCTGGTCACACATATGAGTATGAGCTTGGGGAAGACCAAGGAACAGAAAGCACTCCAGTAGAATCCAAATCACTCCCACCTCAGGGATTCAGTGACTCTGTGTCTCAGGTAAGTTACTGTTATTCTTATAAAATTTTACTAATTGTTACTGAAACTCCAGAAAATGAAATGGCAAATAAAAACAAAACAATTGTGTGTTATGTTTAACAGTGTATTACTTAATTTACTTTTCTGACATACTTCTTTCCCCTCACCATCTTGATCTCTTTAATAAAGGATCAAGATTACAGAAATGCATCAGTACAAGCGAAGGTATCCAATACCATCTCCATAACAGGGATTCCTAAAACGGCAACAATGGAGCAGGTATGCATGTACATCCCCCAAAAATAAAAAGGGATACGTTGTGTAACCTGACCATTAAAATCTATTATTTTTGCTCTGAGTATTATGGTGCTTCTGCATTTTCGCTGTACTGTGTCTGGGTAGCTTTTAAATGTCCAATAATCACAATCAGTTTTATTTGTCAAGAAAGCATGCATACAAAGAATTTGATGTGGTTTATTGCTCGTACTACACACAGAACTAAAAAAGAAAACTGAAGCTAAACTAAGCTAAAACAAAAACTAAGGTAAATGGGATAAGGTTTGTAATATGTAGAGTAGTAGAAAGCCTGACGTTAATGAGCTGCTCCCTTGTAAATGTAATCCTTTTCCAATCGCCACAATTCGCAGAAATAACCACAAATGGACAGGAGCGATACACCACAGCTGCCATCCGCAGTCCCATCTTGTAAAACTTGTGTAACTTGTTCAAAAAATAAAGTAACAATTCTCCATAAATACTGGAAGCTGACAACATAGAACATAAATGTTATAATGTGTCAGGATGTAATTCTTCTGTACTGGGAGAGGCAGACAGTCTGATTGGTTTTGTTTTCTTTCTAGATCCTTGGTGCATTTGCGGTCCGTGACGGTGTCCCCATGCAAGGCATGAAAATAAAGAATGTTGTGCCAGGTGAGACAACGTTGCTAATGAAGAGGCCTGTGATTTAAGGGACGCGATACGAAAAGAGTGTTTATGGGCGCGATTTGTGAATTGTGTTCGTGTTTTAAATAAAAAATGCACACACTTGCTTCTCTGAATCTGGAGGACACTTTTGTGAACATGATTGATGAAAATAAGACATTAGCAATGGGTTACGTCATAACAATAGTTGCTAGTTTTGCTACCTTTTTCTGACGTTCTGAGTTGGGAGCTTCATCAGCAAAGGTGTTTTATGGCAAAAGTTTCTTGTTGCCTTTCATCCTCAAACATTCTTTGTGAGCAATGGTCGGATGCAATGCTTTCCCATTATCAACGGTTTTCATTGTGAAGCTCTTGAATCACTTTTTCCTCTTCAGTCCATTTCCTTTGAAATGTGTGCCAAATTTCCTCTAACCTTTGCCTAAATAAAGTTTGAGCCAGCTATACTTTATAAAGTGTGCTTTTGTCAGATATGTCAAAACCGTATTTGAGCTAATGGTTTTGGCGCTGACTGGTTCGTTGTTCGGTTCAACTTTTCTTCATATTGATTGAGTACTCCTGGTCCTTCATAGCCCAACCGTGGTAATCATCTTCTCTAAATATTTGAGGGAAGTATCTTCTGTCTTTAGCATCGGTTTAGACTCATTCAATCGTCACTGATCTGAAGTAATACTGGAGATCTGCAAGCTTTAAATCAGAAGGTGGAAGCATCATGCTGGTTCAAAGGTTTTAATCATTGATAGTTGATATTGAAGGAACATGGTGTAACTGGATTTGATTTATCGTTTGCAAACTTGTCTTCTGTAATCAACTGTGTTTCATGTAGACTGCTTCTCTTGGGGACAATTCTTGAACCCATGTGCATCATGCTTTGCTAGAAGTGGCTACAGGAAGCCCAGATGTGTGTCCTCATACCTCACTTGCCATAAGTTGGGAGGAGAGAAGGATTCAGATACATTTCGTGTGTTTTAAACCTCTAATCACACTACGCACCAAATAAGACTACTGAGTACATAAATGGCGCATAAGTTTTACGCTGTTGGTCTTGCATATTTGTCAAAACTGATTCAGCTGTCATCTTTGTTTCAACTTGTGAACATTTTTTCTGTCTTAGAAGTCGCTATTCTGAGGCTTGTATTAAATTATATGCGTCTGTTTGATATACTAATTAAAATTCCTTTTCCATGTTAAGGGAACATGCTTTAAATATGACTTGGCTAATGAGTGATTCACATGAGGAGAAACCATGAATCTGTCGTTTTATTTTGTGTTTTTGTTATTGTGGTAGAATTATGCAATATGGAGTCATAATATGCAAAATACATGTAGCTTCTGGGCATAGGGCCTTTGCCCCTGCTAAAATGGGGTGATATTCTAAAGATTCCAGTATTAAGTTAGATTTTTTTTTTGATCATTTGATTTTTTAGGCTTGAATGTTTGAAAAATGTTGCTTTTAGGTATGTTTCTTGTTCAGTAGCCTTTGTGTTGAGTATTAGGAACATGATTTGATGGGTATAGAGTGCCAGTACCATGTGTACTTCTTGACACCGTGTGTGCTTTTTGTTTTTGGCACCTTTTAATGAAAGAGTTATAGCATCTAAAAAGTTGCCATTAGTAGGTTAGGCTATATACTAAAAGATTTCCCTGGTTTGTTTGTATTTATAAGACTATGCAGAGTTTGATAATTTTTTATTCGTTCTTTTCAGAGAGGAGGAAAATGTTTTCCATTCTGACAGGTCCAGGGGAATGAAGTAGATGGATTTATCTTAAGGAGGATTATAATTTTTTTTTTTCCCGCTAACTGTCAGCAAAACCTAGCTACTGTTCCCCAGACGTTAAACGCACCTTATTTGCATTGATTCTCATCTATAAGATACTTTTCACATGTACTGTATTTTTATTTATTTATTTTGCTTGAAAAGTGTTATCCTGACCGGAATTGACTAACACAGATCCATCTATTTTAAATGCTGTCCCCAGGTTACAGCTACGATACGGCCTATGTGGAGTTTTTAAACCTCGAGGATGCAGTCCACTTCATGGAGTCCAACCAGGTGGCCCTTCCTCGTCGCTCTACAACTGCTGTCTCACCGGGCAGGACGAAAGGCCTGGGCTGGGAGTGGCGTGTGGGGTTGAGGGTTGGAAGGGCGGTGGGCGGGGTGGGGGTGTTTGGTCCTGTCCATGTAAGGGAACTGGCTTGGCTGGGGGTGGTTGGGGAGAGCAAAAGTACTGGTTGAGCTTGTGATGGGCTGATATATATACAAGACAAAAGCTATACGGGTGGATTTGCAGAATGGTACTCGGTGTTGAAGTTCTCAGTTTCTGCCAAGAGGAGGAGTTAGATGCCAGAGGGGAAATGGAATGGTGGAAGTATTTGGTGGCAGTTTTTGACATGAAGTGCTTCTTCTTTGATGAAGATAGGCGTTTAAGCAGGTTGCTATAAGTCTTTGGAGTCTACGAGCAGCAAGTTTATTTTTGGCCATGATTAGGTTATGAAATCACATTCCATGAAGCAAGTGATGGCTGCTTCTTTATGAGAAACCTTTTGAAGGGAGTTGATGTTCGTAGGGTGCAAACTGCAGATATTTATACAGTGCACTGGGAATTGGAACATGTTTTAGTGATTTGTGTAATTGTGGTACATGGTTTGGTTTGTGAAGAGTGAAGGAAACTCTTATATCACTTGCTGGAATTTTCATGCTCCTGGCTATCCATTCCATTGTTATCACATAGGCATTGTCAGTGATTTTTTATTTTAAACCAGTCTGAATATATAAGCCTGGATGCGTGAATTCTGTTGTATTTTGGATGACAAATTTATGCTTTTGTGGAATTAAGCTGCTTGTCTCATTGTTATGTATTTAAAAGAAGAAACCTCTGGTAGTATTGATGGATACTAACAGTTACAGCTGAGGTATTGAAAGATGCTGCGTTGGTAAAGACATCGTATCAGGTCGAAATCATTATCATGGCAGAGTTGTCGGTTGCTCTGTGTCCTGGTAGCACTGGTTGTCTTCGGAGCATTGTACAATTTGCCTGCACATTTGAATCTGGGTAAATCTTTTGCTGATGTCACATGTCTACATGAATATACAAATTATAGGAATTATTATATAAATTGCACTCTGTATCCTAAGAAAATTGTGCGACACGCACAGAGTGTCTTGCTTGGCTTCTGTTTCATTCAAGTTGGTGTTTGGATTGTTTCCCAGCACTTTAAAACCCTTGGATTATTTCTTCTATCAAATCTTTCCAGTCACCATTTGTACACGACAAGCCAAGTACTGTCGCTTTCTCGTGAACTTGAAACGTCCCTGGTGCCTTTCTTTTACACGTCCTTCATGTGTCAGATTTTTCACCCAAACATCTATCGTTGTACCTGCTGCTTTGGTGACATTCAGCGAGTTCCTCCAGGATTTTCTTCAAGCCTTTGTACTTTGTCACTTGTAGCTCTCTGGCAGCTTCACCCTTTGCGTTATCCTCTTGACACCCGAACCATGACTTTTATTCTTCCTTGGTCACATTGACTGTTTCAAATAGACAAGCTTTTTACCTTCTTCAGAAGGTTTTGGAGGGACTTCGATTTTGCAGTTACAGCTGATCGGTACATTTTACAGTTCTTATTTTTGGTTCGGGTTAAGTATTCATCTTTCCAGTTCTGCCTCAGTTTTCTTGGACTTTTCCCCTTTGATCTGTCCTGTGAGGCACTGGGATGTTCTCCATGGTAACTTTTCTCGGGTTTTTTTTTTTTTTTTTGAATATATATTTGGGTGTCATTTAACTGTTTGCCAGTTAAATCCTTGTGGGGACCCTAATATACAGTTTTTTTTTTTCTCCGTATTTCCCTTTGACGTATTGGTATACAATTCCAGTTTAGAGGTGGTGTGTCTGACCTGCTCACCCCGAATGGAAATATGTGCGTGTCATCAATTGCTTCGGAAATTTACTTTCCCTGAACTTAAACTAAACATGGATGTCTTGCTACCACAGGTTGTTTGTCAGACCTGCTGTTTGACAAGGATCTTGCAGATGTATTGGCACCGGGGTGGGTGGGGTTTATGACAGTTCTTCTGAAAACAAGGCTTTGTGCCCTAACTTGGAGGGGGTCCTCACTTGTACGATACATGCGACTCTAACCTCCTTGCCACAGGTCTGAATCTTTATATGGTGGCATCCAGGATTGGTATAGCGCTATTAGGCTAATGAATTTGATGTTTCCCTGGTTTTGTCTTGACCGTCATACTGTTAATTTTCGACACTGGCATTACAGCCTTAAAAACTTGGTTCATGGCAGCTCAGGTAAAATCCATGGGTGATGTAACTTTGGTAACTGCATGGCCCAGGGGTCTTCATTGATTTTTGGAGTACCCCATGGCAAATAATGAATGAAAGCCAACTTTTAGGAAGTCTCAATGGTTGAAATTTGCTGTGTTCCATGTAAAGCAATTGGAGAAATATGGTTTGACTTTGGTATTTCAGAACACGTTTGTTCTGTTCATCCTGTTGAAAATACTTTGCAACTGGGCTGCTCCTGACTTACCACCTTATCACACTGAACAGCTCTCCTGGGGGCAGGGGGGCTTGCATGCATAGGCATACATCTCATAATATCAACTTTTGATTTCTCTGAAACAGGATCCAGCTCACATGCCTGAACATGTTTGTTGTGCTAATAGCCTTTATGTTTTTATTGCACTCAGCTAAAGGAATATACAACAATGACCAAGAGGGCGACCCATCATTTCAGTCAATAGCCATTTTTGACCTCCGCATACGCATAAGTGTAGTAGCTTACAGTTGCAACTTTTGTGGAATTCATATTATATACTTTTTACCCTGGGGTTGCAACAAAGATGAAATGATGACCACACCAAAAAAACAACACTGGTACACTGGTTTCTGGTTGAGTGACCAGCATTTACTCATGCCTGTCCCCCGACCAAAATGTAAACTTCCCAGCTGAGAAAACAAGCACGAAACACTACGTGCTGGATGCAGACATTCAGGTCATTGAGACTTTCATGCCATCCAGAGCAAAGGGCGGACATAATCCTTCTCGTTCTTTTCAGGGAGCCCTGAAGGTTGGGACTAAGACAGCATTGATGAGATATATACAGCCTGAGGGAACCAGCATAGCGGCATCTGTAAGTCAAATACCTTATTAAAAAATTCACAGCGCCTGCAGAAATATGGATAATTGTTTTGTAAATTCTGTAAAATTTGATCCACTGGAGTGGCATTGGATAAATATGAAATGAATCGACTGTCTGGTACTTATTTGGTCAGGTACTTTGTGTGAATTTTGAGTGAAAACGTTGCCCCCACATGAGTGTCCCTAACTGACATTGCTGGCAAAATTTCTGCTATTTGTATACCCATAATGCAACAGCCTGCACGGCAGAAGGATGCACAGCCTCTGGAGCCTCCCCTTACTGGACCACCTCCTTTAAATATGGAGCCCCCAGAGATGGCCAGCGAAGACGGCCAAGGTCCCAAGCTGAGGAATGAAACGATGGCTCCAGGCCAGTGGCAGCGCAGCTCTAGCCTCACCCCGGAGGCCTGGCAGCAGCAGGTGGATCAGCAGCTGCAGCAGCAGAAGCAGGCGGAGTCCCTGGTGACCAGGAACCTGAGACCTCCACTTCATCCCATGGACCCCATCTTTAAAGAAAGCAAGAGTACGGCACCTCGGGCCCACAGTAAAATCTAATTCTGACGTAGTATAATTGTTTATTGGATCTTGCATCAGAAAGGTCAGTTGTGTTCTTTGAAAACTAAGCATGAAGAATGAAGTGAGTAATTTTATAGTGGGAAGAGGAGAGTGCAGATGAGCAGTAGCTGGTCAGACTGATGCAGAGGGGAACCAGTGTTAGAGGTCATGCCACCTGTTTCTCGTTTATTTATAGCCATGATCATCAAGAATGTGAAGCCCACCACCACCGTAGAAACGATTCTGAAGGCCCTGGACCCCTATGCCTACCTGGACGAGAGGAACGTACGACTGGTCAAGGGAAAGCCCTTGGGAACTAAGTGCTTCTGCTTTGTAGATATGGACTCGAATGAGGTACGATCATTTAAAGTCCCCTTCGATCGATGGCTGTTGCTTATGGTGATTCCATTACTTCTACTCACTGGGCTTAAAAATGTGCTCCTACTAGCAAGTGACCCGACTGGTGGAGATCCTGACCAAACCTCCCCCTCTTATAATTGATGGAGTGCGAGTTTACGTTGAGGTTGCAAAGCCTTTAAAAAATCAGAAGTAAGTATGCTTTAGACTTCTAATTTAGTAATTCACACTGTGTGGTGACCAGCCTGTGTTGTGTATAAATAGCTTTTTTTTCTCTGTATATATTATATGCAAAAATCTTAAGCAGTTAAAGAATTTAAGGCTATTCATTTGGGTTGTGTGCATTTGCCCAAAAAAATCTTATCTAGAACATAAATTACCAGTAACATAATAAAAATGAACAAGAAGTTCAGGTTTTGAATTGGTCAAGCCGACACACTGACAGGAATATCATAGTTTTACACCAAAATGAAGATCATTTAAACAGCATTTATTTTCATTGACTGCCCAAGACTTTTTTGCACAGTACTGTAATTTCACTGTGGAAATTCCCCCATTTATTACCTTATTTCAGTTACAGGAGGGAGTTTGACAGATCTGGCACCTCTCTTTTGGGGTACCCTCCAGACGTCATGGAGGTATGTGCATTGCATTTGGGCATGGAATCTGCTGTGTACTTTTCTTTTATATTGCATAAATATCCAGTTTGATAACTTTTAATATAAATGTCTCATGCCTTAGATTAATTGGTTTTATTTTCTGCAAATAACAGCAGTACTATACCCAGCCTGCTCAAGTATCCCTAGGGAGTCCAGCCATCATTCAAGGTAGGAATTCTGCTTAGTCGCCAAAACTCCTTTGGACTGGCTGGTTATCAACAGTCAGAAGGACATCCGGTTTTAAGAGTTCTTTCTGATAAAGAGTAACCATGAACATGAATCCCCAGGGGAGCCTTTGTCGCAGCTAAGCGGAGATAATGCTGTAGCTGCTGACCCTCATTTGAACGTGGTGCAGGTGAGACATTCGCACTCCCCTAGATTAAGGTAGCCTAAAACAAGTGCTGCTTAGGGACTCTGAGGAGTACAGTTACTGATTTAAAAAAATGATTTGCAGGTGATGCCTTATGCTGAGCCCCCAGCAGCTGACCGCTCCTTCCCGGCTGCTGATTCACAGGCATCCGCCGCTGCTGTGACGTCGGAGGGTGCGGATGCCTACAGCTACGGTAAGAGGCGTTGTGATACCACAGGTTCTTGGCTCATTTCTGCTCACACATTTTCCCTTAGTCATTAAGTCATGACCCACATTTAAAAAATTTTGAACCAGATTAATTTCACACGAAGTATAGTAACTGTAGCACCTCGCCTTCATGCCTTTGTCAGAAATGCATGTCCTTCCAAAACATTTATTTTAACCAGCCAGAGATTCAGTGAAATGGGTCCTGCAACCCAGCAGCTGAGAGACAGGGTGTTAATCAGCAGTAATACCTTTTTATTCATCTGTAATGTACTTGCTTCTGCTTCCTGTTTGATTTCTGGATCTCTAGGTTCAAAATATGTCCTTTCTTTCATGCAGCAGCAGAGGCTCCGGACATGTCGTCTTACCTGTATGATGCCACGTCTGGCTTCTACTATGACCCGCAGACTACTCTGTACTATGACCCCAGCTCAAGGGTGAGAGCTTCTGTTTTGTTTCTGAATAGAGAATCATGCATTTCATCTGTGAGCCTCCTAATCTGTGCTTATCTCTTCCTCCACAGTATTTTTACAATGCACAAACTCAGCAATACCTGTACTGGGACACTGTTACCAAGGCATACATCCCAGTACCAGGCTATACCACAGACACACAGCCACCAGTGGTGCAGGCTGGTGCTCCAGTTGTCCAGACTAGTGCCACTGTAGTCCAGACAAGTGCCACCGTGGTCCACACTGGTGCCCCTGTGGTCCAAGCTAACTCTACAGTGGTCCACACTGCCGCTGCTGTGGCGGCAGTCCACGAGCCCCAAGTACAGGATGCCCAGCAGGAGGTGAGGAAGACTGCTGAAGCAACATCAGAGAAGAAGGAAGAAGAGGAAACTGTAACTCGTGCTGAAAAGAAGGAAAAGGAAGACAAGCCCAGGAGTTTGGCAGCATTCAAGGTAAACATCTGAATGCACAACCTGCAGTGTTCAGCTTGGTCAGGGCACAATGACAGTTTCAGCGTTTACCGAAATGTCTAACTTTTCTATTCAGTTTTTTCTGAATATTGTATTATGAGTCACATGTGAAAGGAAAATGTTAAATAAGTTACTTCAAATAATTTTAAAGAGCATTATTTCATGTTATTTGATCTTTAGGTCTATAAGTTCTGGATGAGTGGAACATAATGGTCTATGTTTTTCAGATCATGAAAGACATGGAGCGCTGGGCCAAGATCCAAAACCGGCAAAAGGAGAGTGTCCGTGTGCCATCACCAGTTCTGAAGACGCCGGCCGGAGTGGAGGACAGGAAGACCTCCAAGGCTGCTGATGCTGCCTTCGCCATTTTTGAGAGGAAGGTGAGGCACGTGAGGGAAGGCCCCACATGAGCCGTCTTCTCAGCAAACCTGGTGCAGCTTCTCTGGCCTGTTTTCACATCTCTGGCCTGTTTCAAGTCTGTGTGAAATCCATTCCAGGGCACAGCTGGAGAAGATCTTTTCAAGAAACCATTGGCTCCACCAAAAAAAGAAGAAAAGAGCAAGGTAAGAATGGGCTAGGAAGGTCATTTTCACATCTATTGGTTCAATTTTAATTTTTTTCCCAAATCCATCCTTCTGTCTTCCATAATGTATAACTGAATCTGTATGTACTATTGAAGTAAAATTCTGCTTGAAATCAGCTGTGGGAAAGGTACTCGCCTACAGTCGCCCTGAACAATTTTCTTTGGATCATGTGCACTTGCTCTTTCTGTAGCGGCCTATGGGTTCTCTGGAGCTGTTGGTGGCAGACTATGGGGCTGGCAGTGATGAGGAAGAGGAGGAGAAGCACGAGCCCGCACGGACGGCTGCAGTCAGCCAGCCAGAGGAGAAGGAGGACAAGTTGACCGACTGGAAGAAGATGGCCTGCCTGCTGTGCCGAAGGCAGTTCCCCAACAAGGATGCGTTGGTGCGACACCAGCAGCTCTCCGACCTGCACAAGGTACAGATGTACATCTCTGCATTTCACATTATTGATATACTGGATTAACCTGGAGTAGCAGCATCTGTGGGAATTTGATGTCTGTAAAGGACACAGTCAGTATTCTGTATTTTGAATCTTTAAATATTTAAAGATTCTTCTGGAAGAAAGTATCCTGCATATCCACAATGGCCTCTAGTCCCCAAAAGCAAGACATTGGCAAATAAAAATTCTAGGTGTAGTGCTTCAACCCATGCTGGTGCATGTTTTTTGCTTTAGCAAAACATGGAAATCCATCTGAAGATTAAACGATCAAAGAAGGAGCTGGAAGCTCTGGAGAACCAGGAGAAACAAGTAAGATGCATTCACTCAATACATTGTATAGTTTAGACAAATATCCATTTTGTGGATTGATGCAGTTAGACTGTGTGGACTCATTTTATAATACCCTTCAGTACTTGAAAATGGCTCTAACACACATTCTGTGACCTCTTCTAGCTGAACACTAGAGAAAGAGACTTGAGTGGTTCTCCAGAATTCAAAAGAAAGAAATATCAGAACACATGGTCAAGTGGTTCCAGGTTTGTAATTCAGTGATCTCAAGCTTGGTGGTTCTTTGTACACATAACTGTAGCTTATAATGGAAACTGACTATAATGAGTGGTAGGATTCAGGGATTTTATAGGCTATTGAGATGTCCAATTTCAAAACCAATTCAAGTGGGATAAAAACATGGCTTGAAACTAATTTATATATTTGTGTGTGTATATGCATATATGTGTATACATATATATGTTTAGTGTGCATTTGTGTATGTATATGTGTCTTTTTGCGTGTGTGTGTGTGTGTGTGTGTGTGTGTGCGCGCGCGCGCGCGTGCACAAACAGAAGAATCCTTGTTGACTTGTAGCTCCTCTGTGGTCTTCATGTTTTCAGAGAGATGCATAAGGTTGGGGAGAGACCTGGACTGGGTGCAGAGACTATGGAGGTAAGTCAGAATGCCAAGATAAATGCCTTATTTTTAAGACCCAGTCACCTTGCTGAGTGATGAACTCAATGTCCTTCCCAATTCTTTTATTTGCAGAGGAAGAAGAAGGAGCCCGTAGTCTGGAACCATGCCACGTATAAGCAAGCAGTGCGCAAAGCAATGTTTGCCCGCTTCAAGGAACTGGAGTGAGAACGTCCTGTATAGCATTCTGGAATGTGATTTCAGACGTCCGTCTTCGCTATGACCCATCAGCTGCCTTCTTTTTCCAGGCTGCTCTGTGTAACTTTTCTTGACCTGGGAGTCCCAGTTAGTTTTAGCAACATCCTTCTTCAGGGAATGAAACGACACTGGGCAAGCTAGTGATACTGCCCACTGGTCTGAGATCAGTTACTGAGCATGCAGGGGAAAGGTTTCATTTGTGGTTGGTGAATGTGTTCATGTTAAGCAGCCCTATTTTTTGGCTGCGCCCAACAAATCATACTTGCAGACACAAGTAAATGGATCGACATCCCGCACCCAGTGGTGAGCGTAGCCTCTTGGCAGCTTTTGACAGTGAGTACAGCTGGCTATGCCATTTTCCACTTTTTTTTCCATGAGGGTTTACTTTTGTCTGATGGATTTCAGAGAGATTTTAAGTATTTTCTGTACAGTAGACTCCTTGTATATTATAATATAGTCATAAAACTGTAGCCAAATGTACCAGGCCCACTGTGTTCACCACTGAATCTTGTGTAATGTGCCAGCATTTGGTTCCAGCAACACTATAGCATTTGTTTTAACATAATGCAGTTTTTATATGATTTTTTTTGTCCTGATATGTTCAGTACATTGAATTGTGTACATTGTTTTAGTTTAAAAATGTAACAAAGAAAAACTTTAAAATCCTTTTTGTGTCTGTGGTTTATTTTTTCATAGTGATGCGGGTAAAACCCACGAGAGCCCCTAAATGAGGGCTATTCAAATCACGGTTGACAAGGTCCAAGCACTTGCTGGTTTTCCAGCCTGCCTTTCTCTGTGGGCCTGGTGTGAAGCCTCTGGCCAATCAGAATTGGTAATCATTAAACTAACTACCTGGGAGAACTGAAAACAAGGCTTGGATTTGGAATCAAGGGCTAGATTTGAAGAGCCTTGCACTAAATATTAATGCTGATTGTATTTTTATTTTTTTAAGATAATGCAGAAAAACAGACATTGAAATATCCATATTTAGAAAGCTCGGCTGCACTGGTATCAATGTTAGCTACTTGACAGCTCTACATGTATGTAATATCTTCCTCACTTATACACTGGCTCAGCTTGATTAACTTTTTAAAGCATTCAAATTATCAAACAATCCCAACTATTCTGAATTCTGGGGCCAGGATCTAGTTCCTCATAAACATTCTCATTCTCTTCAAAAGGTTATGGTCTCCAGGAAAGTCTCTATGAAGGTTGCATTTTACAGGAAAGTTAAAGCATTGGTCATTCGACCAAATGCACATGAAGGTTAAGACTGCAAGAAATTTGGGTAGAAGAATGAGCACATTTTGGATTTGTGTGATTAAATCAAGAATGCAACTAGCATTTCTTTTGTTGGTTAATGGTTCATCACATATATTTTTTGGGCTATCTTGGTGTGCTGTTACTGTAATTCCCAACATTTTCATTGGGTGGCAGCAGAGCATAGTTTTTAAAAATAAGATACACAATGAAATTGACTGAGGGAATCTAAAACCCATCCATCCATCTGACCTGGAGACTATCCCAGGAAGCACAAGGTACAAGGCAGGGGACACCATGGAGAGGATGCCAGTACATTGCAGGGCCAAAATCTGTTAGAGCTAAAACCATTCTGCCTTAAATTGGGATATTTTTACGGAGTGCTTAAAAAGCACATCTAATTCCTTTTATTACATGCAGTTGTTCTGCCGTATTTATATTTTGAACAATGTAGAATTGCTTCCAGTTTATACCTTTGCAAAATATGTACCCTGTTATCCAGGGTATGGACATTGGGCCAGAATCAGGTGACAGACCGTCTTGATTAAACTGAAGTACCTTCTTATAATTTAATACATTTGGTTTGGTTCTCACCCACAACAGACCAGCCCATACAACCCGACCTTCTAACTCTTTTTGTTGACCTAACATCTGTATTCATCTGCTCTATTCATCTGCTAAAGCTAAAATAACTTGTGCTTCTGTTTCTCCCTAAATTTGTTAAACTGCAAAAAACCTCATCCTTGTACTATCCTCCTGTTACTGAATCGCATGGATCTGTAAAGTGAATTATGCTGTAGTCTATTGTATTTTTCTCATACAGTAAATAATGATGTTGATACTGTCAAGTATTGAAAGATATTATGGTTTGGGCAAGGAACACAACGGCATTATTCCACTGTTCCACTTGCACTCACATGCTTCCCTTTAGCTCTGACACAATCCGCTTATTTACTACTTTACACCTATTGTTGGTGCTTTGTGTATGTTATTCCATTGTGAGGCCATATTTGATACACATACTGTGTCCTGCTCAACAAATGTGTTGCTCTTCCCATTACTAGAGGTGACCTCATCCCGTTTCATATTAAGTTCCATGCTTTGTTAAACCAATTGATGCCTGCTGAAGTCAGGTTGATGAGATTAATTAACTACTTACAGGAAAAAGGAATTTCCTTAAGCTCCTGAGACTGATACCATGCTTGTGGTTATCCTCTTGCCTTTGTCTTCTGTTCATCAGACATCTAATCCCTTCTAATGCTTAGGCTTTTTTGTGTCGTTTGCTCCAAGTCACTCTGCAGGTATGAGATGGCCACACCCTCCCAAAAGAACATCCCAAAAGAACTACCTCACAATGTTTGGGAAATAGAAGATTACCTGAGCTTAGTATAACTTGCAAATATCCTCTCAGAGCTTGACAGGGGCAGGAAACCAAATAACAATAGTGCATCTACCCTTGCAGGCCAACTGCTAGGGTGTTGAGAGGATTAGGGTTTTAGGAGCTGGGTGTTAAGGCTTCAGGTAGACCCCAATGACCACATCATTTTATGGGTTTGTAACAGACCTCCCTTCTTGGGTTGGGTGTAGGGATCTGAGGAATTTCTCCCACAGGCTGAGCTTTCAGAGTGTTATAGTGCTGTGCAGATTGGAAGCTTCATCATGGATGGATTCATACTGCTACGAATTTTTATTGACAGATGACTAATTTCCTTTTTCAAGATGTTTGGTATTCTGGGTTCCTGTCTATGATATATCCTGACATTGTGCTCTAGGCAATGTGGGATAGGCTCCACCCCATGACCTTAACCAGGATGGAAGCCCGGGATGGATGAGGATCTCTGGTAGCATGTTTGGTTTAACCAACGATTTAATTTCATTGAAATTTTGAGGTATTTCAATTTTGTTATGGTCACTGTAATTCCTTGTTTCTGTTCTTTACTCTCTATCCTCAACTTCCTGCCAAATAATGTGGCTGAGAAACTATGGTTTATGTGCGATTTAACAAAAGACAATGAGTGGAGCCTTTAAGTCTCTGCAAAAGTGGGCACTTCGGAATCTGCTGTGGCTTGGCTTTAAATCAAGCAAACAAAGTAAAAATATATATCCTAAAAATCCATTCTGCTAATAATGGTATAGGAGGGTGTTGAATGGTTTCAGTGTCGAGCATCTCAGAACAGAACAGCGACCCAGCTGGAAAAGCACGAGCTTGGAGAAAGGCCTGACCCGTTAAGAACTATTAATGGGTATAATTCACTTAACACAGCCCCTCTGTGTGCACCTCTTGGGGCTTTTGGCTTGGAGCTGGCAAGTCAGAGTAGTGCCTGTCACAGAGAGCCTGTGATCTTGGCAGGAACTTCCCAGCCAAGGTGACAGGCTGCTGCCACTCAAGGGCACGGGCTGAGCCTCCTGTCCGGGGTGCCACACCCACTGCCAGGCACCCAGTTCATTTTATAGGGTGTTGATTTGGGGGACCTGTGGTGCACTGGTAGTTGTTACATTTCTCACCAGCAATGCGTTATTTAGATAATTAATGCTTGGCCTCTTTTCAACATTTATATAAACAAATAAGTGAATAAATTGCATCAGAAGTATTTGTCTACTGTCATGAATGTTAAATGTGAATTATCACGATGTTTCCATTTAAATTCTATTACAGATTTCTGCACAATATCAAACTGAGCTGATGTAGTGCAAAATGAGGAATTCTGTCATTGAGCTGAAAAATGACTTAACTCCTGCCCCTAGGTACAGCCCATGGATATATCACGGTGCTGTGTTTTCATTCCATCCCTGAGGACATACTGCCGCTTCTATCTGTCTAATGCTACTAAGCTGTAAGGTCACCCCTTCATGGCTGCAAACTGAGTGCTCATATTCCCTGCTAATCGTCTCCCCTTTTCTCTAGCATGGTTTTGGATAGAGAGGGAGTGAGACATTTAAATTTACGAGTTGTCAGCAGCACCCGGGTTCTAAGTTAATGCAGTTAAATCCAGAAATATGTTTCCCCCTCTCATTCTGCTATGGTGAGATCCTTGGGTCTCTTCCCTTTGCATTTCCTTTGGGTGTAACCGGTATGTCTGTTACTACCTCCTTTAAAGCAATCATCTCCTCCTAATCTTCCATATAAACCACTCTTGCTGACTTGCTCAGGCAAGAACGAGGTTAAAACCCTGATAAATTTGCCAGGGCAGAGACAGGAATAGTGGAAGAGCTGTCGCTTTCTTTTTTGTTTATGGAGGTGAATAGCTTTTCTGTCAGACACATCAGGCAGATATAGTGAAAATGTAAACCTGCACCAGAGCTTATTGGTGGTACTGCATCCCTGTACACTTAAATTGGCCTTTAGGTTATCATAGTGATAAGGCAAAACCTCTTTCCTTTATACAGTGTCTACTATTCAGATTTGGCTAGTCACCTGTTTGAGTGACAGCCATTAAAGCATCTACATAACTCTTTTGGGGATGGTATGCATGTCAGTCAAGGCCAAACATAATGGGACTTGGGACTGGTATTCAGAATGGCGTTTTCCACAGGGAGGTGGAGATCCATGTAGAATGATTAATTTCATAACTAGGGGGGCTCCAACTTAAATGGAATAACTGAAATGAAGGCTCAGAAACTAATTATTAGGGGAGAAAGGGAAAACACTTGATTAAAGTTCTGAGAATGAAAAAAAACAGTGATGTCCACCCCTTTTCCATGCATTCTCTGAATCAGTCATTAGATTGAAAGGTCATATCTGTTTGTCTGCATGGTAAATGTTCTTGCAAATGACTTATGTATTCCAATCTTAGCACAAAATTTGACATTGTGTTAAATTCGTGTGTCCCCATGATTAGAGGAATGCAGAATCTAAACGTAACCCTGGTGCAAGTGGAAGTTTTGCTAATGATATATTATTTAAACCTTGCATTATGATACATTTAATGTGGCATTAAATATATAAATACGTACATTTTATATTAAGCCTACGTCTAATCATGTTGCTTGATAGGTACGTTGTGCCGTTCTGTAGTGGTCAGCATGGTAGTGAGGACTACTGCCTCACACCTCAGGGTTGGGGTCTGTCTCTCTTCACCGCTGTGTGATTGGAGCATTTTCTCCCCACATGACATATGCTGTCTCCAGGTAATCTGGTTACATCTCACAGTCAAAAAATATACGATTTTGTAAATGGATGTCCCTAATTTCTCCATAGTGATTTGAGTATCTCCTGTAATGGACTACTCTCCCATCCATGGTGCCACCTGCCTTGTGATAATATTAAATAAGAATTCATTATAAAGATTAATGGTTATAAAGCTAATGATTTTATAGCATAGCTGAGATGCCCTGTTGTAGACACAATGTAACCATGAGATTTATATCAAATCTTCTTGACTTTCTTAAATTTGATATTTTTCAATAAGTTCTTGTAGTTTATGTAGTTTAAGTTACTTGTTTTGACTTGATATTAATCTGTTTAATGTATGACTTTGTTATTATTTCTAATTCTTTTTCTATTCACCATGGCATAATCTATTATATCCCACCTTTTAGAAGAACATCACTTATATTGGCCCTTGGGAACTGGATAGGCAACATCGGCTGAGAATAACAAAGATGTTTCTGAATGAAGATACAAAGCATAATGATGAAAAGGTCACCGTTCAATATATTGGCTATACTTTTCAAGGTCTTTGAAGGTCATCGTTGAGTTTTGCAGTCACAAATGGGACCAAATTAATGTAGTCTAGAGGTATTTCGTCTGATAGGATGGTATGAAACAGAACTAAGGGAATCACACTTAATTAGGTGTCAAGTCAGCCATCAAATATTGAGATGTTCTGTAAGGGTCAGAAGGCTTCCAAGAATGCAACATGTGTATGAATGATTTTCAAAAGCAATGAAGTTTGCAGGATATTTTTTTTCTTTTCTATTGGCTTTCTTTTTTATTATTTTTCTTAAATGTGTTCATTGTAGGATGGTCAGGGTGCATTGTTAATTAAAATATGAACATGTGTGTGGATGAGAAGATGGATATACAGACTCCATGGTTATTAAAAAGTACAGTGGAAGAACTGGCTTGCATGGAAGTTATATAGTCACTTTATTCCAGCAATTGTGCAGTGCTTGCAAAAGGCAATTCCTTAAGAAAACCGCAGCTTAAATCCCTTTGTATTCACTCAATGGCATAATTTTTTGCCAGGGGCCATTGATAATTAGGCTTGCATGATTCATTTTATGTATCTCTTATTCTCTGTCATTAATCAGAGTAGACTGGCAAAATAGGTATTACTAATTGGTTTGTCTGTGTTCTTAGCTTTCTTTGTCTTCCTGTGGAGTTAGAAGCTATAGACATTGCCAAACACCTTGTCCTAAGGTGCGTGTTTTCTCTCTGTGTAACCCACAAACTTCATATGGGTAAATGAATGTAATGAATGTCTTTCCTTTAAGGACTGGGGCCAGATTATGAAGTCACAGTAAATTTCAAGCTCCATTAGATAGCTGTGTAAACTCTAGTTGAAAAATATCTGCCTTTAAGGTTTTGCCAACCAGACATCATAACGGTTTTAGAACTGTTTGCATCAACTTGTTAAGTGTCTTCAATGGCCATGTACAAAGGTATGTGGAAATGCTACAATGCACACTTTAAATAAAATAGTCTTTGGATTTCAGGCAAGCTAAGCAAAATGCACAGTAAAAATGGCAATAAATAAAGGTTCCATATTTCATAATAACTGAGAAATAATATAATAAAAAGTAATCATCTTATGAAATTCTCAAATAAATGGCATGTTATCTAATGTTGAGGGCCAGAACGTCATGTAAATTCTATTAGGATTTAAGGTTATTCTGAATGCTTAATATTTCTCTATCAGACCTTTTCTTTGCAGTTCTCACCTGACCAAATGTAGAGTTTCTGGCCACAGCACACCTCCTAAGACCCAATACTGATTTTGAATGGAGGCCGTGGGGTAACCAGCGTCTGGCAGCAGTTGTAGCATGTCAGTCCAAGCTGTTTTTGAGGAGATTAGAGTCCTGAATGGGGGGGGGGGTGGTGACATCATGGCTTTTGGCTTGGGAATAGACGTGATAAATCACAGTAGAACCAGCCCAGAATAAGAACGAGACCCGAGAAGTGCAAGGAAAGAGGGAGGGAGGGTGTTTGGGTTTCTCACAGCACAGAGGATATGCAACCGCGCAGACAAGGGAATACGCTGGTAGCGGTAGGTGGTGCAGCAATGTCTGTTCTCAGAACAACATATCTCTGTTACATGCGTTCTAACCTTTTCTCCCAAGAAAATAGTCCTGAATGGTCACATTACCCCTTGTATTATCTGGGTTCTTGAACAATGGGAAAAACTGGTTTGCTTCATCTTTAGAAGGAGTAGGCATGATTCCATCGCAGCAGCTGGAAGTGTTTGCTTGTATTCCATGTGCTACTCCTTTCTGAAGCAGATCTGGGCCATTTCTGATGCCACCGCTCATTCACATTATGTCCAGAAAGTGTTTTCATCCAATTGCTTAATTTGTTTTTTTTTCTGTACTGACATTCAGCTGAATTACCTGCATCATTTACCTAGAAATAGGAGGCATTAAAATATAATTGGCTTTCACTGCTTAAGAACACAAGTAAAAACTTTACTGGCTTTCCAGTAGATTCGCGAAATCAGTGGACAATGAGATGTAATTTCACACCACAAGTAATTTTCACTGAAGTAGCTTGATTTTTGTAGCACCATTCTTTACTTATTTGCAGCTACTGCAGAAGAAATGCTGAAGACTGAAGGCAAAAATATAGTACAGAAACAGCGTAAATGTTTTTGATATGTATGATAAAGGCCATATGTTTCTCATGCAGGCAGAAGTAGTGTCTTTTAACTTTCTTTTACTGTGTTTCTTGAACAAAACAGAAGACAGTGGTGTGTTTGGGATAAATGAAAATGGTTTCAAGCTTGTGTGCCAGGAAGTGCCTATTTTTAACTATTATTTCTAGAACATTTCCAAGTTTGTTTGTTTAAAAAATTTAAACCTGTACAAATATGTCAAACTGAGCGCTTTTCTTCAATATGTTGGATAAAAGCAGTTGTAAAGCAGTTTGGTCAGCTGTAGGAAGTCTGGAAAATACTTACCTGTCACTTTGGTTTGATGCTTTATTTTCAGTGACTCAAATCAATAGAGAAGCACACAGACAGATTAGTCCAGTGTCTTAAGACACCAGGCTTATGCATCATTTCATATGTCCTGTTACTATTTGAAATAAAATATCACTCATTTTCAAAGTATTCAATTATATGTGCTGCACTTTTTGCCATGCATATGTGTGGACGGTTTACTGAAGAAGCAGACACCTTTTTCAGGCATATAAGAGACTTTCCGTATAACATTCGCCCTTTAGCTTGCACAAAAGTGTAGGAGAGCATTTTATACTGGGGGAAATATATGTCCATCCCCCCAAACTCCTATGCCCTTGAGCATCCATATCACTGTTAAACTGGAATTATGTTGATCTGTGTCTTCTGTCATGAAAGTTAGGATTGCATAGTGTTCGGTGTTTGCTTTCTCAGTCTTAAGGTCTGTTCACATTAGAAGACATGGAAACTCAGCAGCCTGCCCTGGAGGCGTAGAATGTGGCAGCGTTCCGTCATCAGTCCCAGTACACTCAAGGCAAAAGCACTCCATGTCTATACACTGACACTGTTAACTTTCAGAGGGAATAATGCAAAGTATGTGGCATATGAACCTATTTTTAATTAAATGCTGTCCTAGCTGCTCAAACCATCAGACATTAATACAAAAGAAGCAGCAGCATGTTGGTTCCAATGCCATTAAAAGTGTTATGAAAAGTGATGAGTAAAGATGAAGCCATTTACTGCCCAACAATACTGTGTTTCAGGTGTTGGTTGGACACTTGCCAATTGCCGGCTAACACACAGATGAGCACTAACTCAGTTAATGGATTACCTCATCTGGTACTTGCTTCCAAAAGTACGAGATGAAAGTAGCATTTAAAGCTCTGAATGTGTGCAGTAAATATGTGCAAATTCCTTAAGGAGTTATGAGCCCTGAAGAGGAAATGTTTATCTTATTTTTGCAATGGCTTGGAGAAAGTTGCTATTTTGCTGCATAGAATTTATTTGAAAGCAAGAAGCAATCAAGCAGCTTTTAGAAATGTCTATGCTAATTTAAAGCCTTGGTTAATTACAGGAGTTTGTTATGACTCTCTTGTCACAACAATGTGCATCACCACGTATTATATTGGCTATATTCATTTACATACAAATGATCTGATCCGAATGTCAAGGTCACCACTCCTTCGAAAGCTTCTGCATAAACTAATCCATCTCCTGGTAACAGGTGTGTTCTCCTGATACTGGATAAAACTTTATTTTAGCCAAATATGCTTGAGTGTCTTCCTTTTAATTGAGTATTTTCGTGGCATCAAGTTTACTGGCACAGTGCATGATTAGCCTTTGTGTTTTCTGATTGGACTAGTATTTCCAATATAGGCAGTGCAATTTTTCAGCAAGACAAATGCAGTTGGGCTCGGGCTAGGAAATTCTATTCCACCATTGTAGGTGGTCCTTATCATCAATAAATTACTGGCACCTCGGTGCCATTGTGGACGTTTCCTCCTGGCCTTCACACGGTGACGGTCTGGATTATCAAGCTTTGTCCATTTTTCACAAAAGGATTCATTTCTCATCTTACCCCTGTGTGCAGTTGCCAGGAGAAAGTTTAGCCATCTTTGTCCTCTTGCGAAGCGTGGCACTTCCTTGCATTCTTGGAGAGGTTGCCCATTCACTATCACCATTCATGCTGATCCTGTTCGTTTCCTAAGAACTGATTGATGGGCAGTTGGCTTTTATGCCAAAAAAGTATAAGTTCTCACTTCCATTCAACAGCTCCTCTCAACATCCTGTCATTATTATGATACACTCATGAAAAGTAATTATTTCCTTATAATTTATTTTAAAATGGGTTCCCGTCAAACTAGTTTGCTTAATATTTTGGCTTATTGGAATATTATAGTATATTACAAAATTATATATTGTATCGGGATAACTCACTTCACTTAATAATTGACCTACATGCCATCCATTATAAAACTGCCGCCTTCCTATTGAGTCGCATTAGCATTGACAATAAGCTATGTTCCATATGTTCACTTTCCCTTGCCTTCATTTACTGATGCAGTGGCGGCGTCAGATTTTACTCCTTATCAGTCTCATTACATTATTTAGTCCACATCTTATTTAACCAGTTATTACCAGATTGCATTTTCTCCTGCAGGCCGCACATCGCCTTAGTTGTATTACTGAACCATCTTTGATCCTCCTTAGATACAGGGCATTTTTCTGGAACAAAATCAGAGCAGAGCGATATCTTGAAGGCCTTGATAAAAGTGTCTAAGGAGCAATGACAGGGAATGTTTTTCTACAGCTGATGACAGGTATGAAGATCGGTTCAAATGAGTTGATTTGTTTATCAAAGTAATTTTGCCAAGATATCTGGAATTCCTATGCACTGTAAGCTCTATCTGCTAACTTTGTATCTATACAAAAAATTAGATCTGTAAGAGTAATCTACCTTGCTGAGCCTGCTGGGCTTATTTCCAGCCGTAAGAAGTGAGGGTCATATTTTGTTAGTGGTGGTCAGGGAAAAAGCACTGATTTTTTATCACGATGTGTTGTATAACATGAGAATACCAGTCGAGTGAGGTTTAAACATCTTTCAGTGGCTGTAGGATAAGCTGTATGGACTCAAAACTAAACTTCTCATTTCACTGTTTTTAATCCATGCTAGGAAGTGTCTTATCCTAAGGCTTGTTTGTCTCCTTAAACTCCCCTCTGCTGTATTTCTGACAAGGGAAAGCTTTGACATGGCTGTCATGCGATATTAAATAATTTGTGTTGGTTTTAATTCTTTAGTGGGCCCATATCATGACAAAAGAGATTGTGCTGAGATCAAATGTGAGGCCAGGAGTAGAGGAGAAGGTTCATAAGGCAACGTCTCTTTGAGTCCAGCGCATATCACTTCCATAGCCCTGTGGAGAAGGTTACTGATTAATGGGCCGAGCCTGTTGGCTTTGATTGAACCAAGTGAAGCATAATGAAGAAGCAGTTGGACCAAAGGAAGAGGGGGAGGAAGAGCGAAATCTGTACCTGACAACAAACACTAGCCGCACTCTGGTTTGAGAGCGAAATTCGTCAGAGCTGTGGGAAATAGCCAGAAGATGTGGGCTTTTGTTTACATCAACAAACAGTTTTGTTCTACATACACAATGAGCAAACGTGCAGGCAGGCACCCCAGTGCAGCTGGAGACATTTAATGAAAATGCGACGGTCTGATTATTACCTGTCCACTCATGCGTTAAAGTAACTGTGAATGACGCACCAAGCTTTCCCCAGACAATATATATGAAAATATATATTCCAAGTTAAGTCAGATTCATTGCAAATTAAATATTTTAACATTGTAAACTATGCCTTTTATATATTTCAAATCTTACATATTCAAAAATATACAATATATGATGACAAAATGTAAAAATGGAATATGTTATTAATGAAGAATAAATTATGCGTTAAAATGCTGTAAATACCCGAATACGCTGAATAGCGTATGTCCATTCAAAGACATGTACCTAAGGGTCTCAAACAAGACAAAGAATGGTACCGGCACACTTTTGATGCCCCGTGTTTTTAATTATAAAGTGACGGCATGGGAATATTTTGCTGCATAAGCAGACTTGTACATTAAAATAAGGGATGACTGACGTTCATTTTCAGGAAAAAAAACTCAGAGGTATCTCGATGTGAATACCTGTGGCTTCTGTGTATTAGCCTCCCACGTGGTGTCCTTCACCGCAAAATCGCATTTCCAGTGAGTCATGATGTGCAAAACAGTATCCCCTATCTAGGCTGGGCAGATGATTCCGCACCGCAATTCACACTTGTTGAATCCATATATCAGTGCTGATAAATCTCTGTCTTCAGATGCTGGCTCTGGTCTTTTTCTAACCTGATTTGACTCTCCCTAATAGAGTGTAATCTCTTAACAGTGGGGAGATTAACGGTGACTCGCAATGGGCTCCAAAGGTCTGAGAGACCATGCAAAGGGCACGGCTGATAGGGAGGCATGATCTACTACCTGCAATTATAGCTGTGGAGGAACGATTTTAAAAAGAAATGGGGAAACCTTTTTTGTGTGCACTCCTCTGGTTCACTGCCAAACCTTGGAGTGGTAACATCTGTACCAGTACAAAGGAGACTCAAGTCAGTTGAGTAGGAGGGAGCTTGAAATACTGGATACAGTAAACATTTAGTTCAGTCCATTCCTTAAACTGTATGAGTGTTTTAACTCCCAGACAAACCCTGGCAATGCACCACAAATTTTAAGGAAGCTTTTTGGGCATGCCATTGAGTGACTTTGTAGCCAAGGTTCATGTGATATGACACAGCTTTCGTAATCGAAAATAATGCAGATAAACTTTGACCAACTTTACAGTGGGGGTACAAGCTGTGTAAAAAGTCATGTAAACAGCGAGAAATCAAATTGATGAATAAAAGGAAGGTGGATATGCGCCCTGGAAGAGCACAGAACACAGCATGACAAGCCACACGGCCTTTTGCAGATCCTAATGACCTGCAAGGAATTATGTCTAATTCTTACTACATTATTGTAGTTCACAGGATGAGACAATGATATGAGTGAAAGTGAAAGAAGCTTGTTTTCAATTGCCTCTGTTCTCCACACTCTACAAATATCATATCAGAAGTTGTTTTGCTAAGTTCTCTTAAACTCATAAAGACTACATTGAGAAGCACATTAAACAGCAGTTTTTTATCCTCAACATTTCATGATACGGCTAAAATTACGCTATAGCTCTTTTTTCATTAACTTTGTGTAACTGTAATGTGTATGTGGCTGTGGTATGTTTGGTAATGATACTGACTAATGGTTTCCCATTATAGCTGAAGTGTTGCAGATGTGGTAAATGGAAGTATGCACATGTCAGTGGGGAGTGGAGTGAGAATGGCCATCATGTGACCAGGGTTTTTGGCCTGATTAGTAACACTTGTCCCGCAAACATAATTGGTGGTTCAGTTTGTCTTTACCTCATCTGTTTAAACAGTTTTTGTATTTCCCTGTTTGCATTTTTGTGGTCTTTAATGTGTTCCTGTCCCATTCCTTGTCATTGTCCCTTCTGAGAAGCAAAACCCAATACTCAAATAAAGTGGGATTCCACATGCACTCTCCAGGTCATGTGGTGTGGAGATATTTGTTAGCATAGAATGAATGGAGTGACTAGTGGCTGGTTCTCATCTAATTGCTAAGGTTTTTATTATTTTGCTTTATAATTTGGTAAATTTTGTACATTACGGTTTGACTGGTTTGACTGATTCTGTCAACACAACAACAATGTATCCCACCCCATCCCCCCATCTAATCCCTAGTCCTCCCACACCCCCAATCTCTACTGTACCTCTAGCCCCCCTATAATTGACTTGGGTGGCATCTAATTTTTCATACTGTCATACCATCCATTCCTTATACTGCAGTAAATCGTATTTAGATGGTATTCAAAAACAATGCTATTCCGACAAATACTTTTTGAGTTACCATGCTGACAAAAGTCTGAGCCTGCCCTTCTCTTTGCTATCACTACGCAGCGATTCTTCAGTTTTGGAGCAATTCGTCTCAAGATTTGAGTAGAAACAGATCTTCACTTTTGAGGCATTTTGAAAAAATCCCTCAAATACTTTTTGAGTTATCATGCTAACAGGATCAAGTGTCTGAAATTGCCCTTTCCTTTGCTGTACTTTGGTGTGACCTGTCTCAAAATTTGAACATTTCCAATTCCTTGCCCTGAGAGTGTTTCAGGATTTCACAATTTTGAAACAATTTGTGAAATGCTTTGTGAGTTATCGTGCTAATGAGAAAGTGTCTGTGGCAGCAGAAAAGTTGCAAAACCATGTGTATTCCCTTTCCAGGGAATACAGTAACCACCGTGGTTCCTGCAGAGCTTTACAAATGTGCATGCTGAAAGATGACCAGCTTGATTCTTTTTGTATTCTGGTCAGTCTTTTCATTATGTTGTATGTTTTTTTTAGGCTTCCCCTACAACAGTAAATTGTACTTTTAGTTCCCATAAGTGTCATAGTCCAGGCCTTGTAGGTCAAAGAATATGCTGCTCTTTGCATTCCAGCTGAGATTTTAATTAACCTTATTCCTTGGGATTGTGTTAATTAATTTGAATAATTCTATTAACTACTCAGGGAGAGCAGCTCAAGCAGCATTCCCTGCAGTCTGAAGGAGGAGAATTAAAGGTTTCACAATAATCATTAGATATTTTGAGAATCTGTATCATGAAATGTTGAGGATAAAAATAGAATATAATAGAATATAGAATATAATAGAATATAGAATATAATAGAATATAATTTAATATAATAATATATTAATATAATAATATATTAATATAATAATAATAATTAATTAAAGAACATTATTTTAATCTTTTGACTGAACAAATAATGATATTACAATTGTTCGAGAATGTAAACTAATACATTGTCATTGTTAAAGGTGCAGATAATTTCAGCAACTTGTCATTAGCATATTTGTAACTGTCTGATATCTACATAACCTCTCAATTCCTATTTTTTTGTTCTACTCTTACAGAATAAATGTATTTGTATACATTACTGTACAAAAGTCTTAGGCAAAGAAAATAATTTTTAAATTACCTTTATGTTGTCTGTTCAAGTATGTCATCTTAGTCAACTGAAAACCTCTTTTAAAGTCACCCCAGAATTTGCAGCAATCATCCAACACACCTACGTATTTTTTGACTCCACCACTAGCACCCCTTGTTTAGCTAATCAGTATCCAACATACTAAGCAAATTTAATTAATTAATTAAGTGAGCTGGTGGTGGAATTTAACAAATACATGGAATGGTCGAGATTCCCTGTAGGAAGGGTTTGTAAAATGTTTCTTTTCTGAGCAAATATATACAGACTCTCTTCTACTTATGAACTTTCAACTTACGAACTTTCGGACATACGAACGAAGAGGACTATAAGTCCAAATTGTGTTCATTGGGCTCCCGTTTCCTGTCCACACCATTTTTTTTTCTGTGCGCCAATTCCGCCTACTACGACTTCTGTCCGCTACTCCCACCGCGCAGCAGCGTAGCGTGCATACTCCCAGAATCCTAGTTCTTTGTACTTGCGTATGCCCTTAAAATGATGTTGAATAATGACTTATGAACATTTCAAGTAAGTAGAGGAGCGTCTGTACTTGCTACCCAGATAAAGAGGATTAAACATTGTCTTTGACTGCCTAAGACTTTTGCACGGTATTGTACTTCCAGTCTGTATGATAATGTGCAAAAATGTGGTAACTATTTAACATATTAAGAAACATATCATTGGAACAGAACATCTTTCATTGATGGAATCTCTTTTCTGAGATTAATTTAGCGTGAAAGTGGATTTTATGATGACTGTTAACAAAGTTATTCTTTGTGTGATTTTTGTGTCATATTAAAATATGAATCAGTCCTATTAGGTCAGTAAATCTATATTTTACATTATTTAAAGCTGTGCTTTGACAATATTACCATATCTTCTTAACTTACTATGGCTTAGCTTACTATAACTGACACATTTTGAGCTATGTCAATTGAAATAATGTTCTTTTTCCTCTGGCAACTTGTCTGCTCATAAAGAAAATAATAATTATTTATTTTAATGTGACCAAGAAAAACAAGTCTGTCATAAATAGTCTCATTGTTCAAAAGGAATATAGAGCCAGTGACTGCACCTATTATAATCTTGAAATCAGTTTAAAACATCCAATCGAATAGAATCTAAAAAGTAAATTTACCGGCTAGATTTCTCAGTGTGAAATACACTGAGAAGGATGGAAAATATAATTGAGATATTGATTGTAAAAAGTATTACATCACTCTCTCACTGTATGAATAAATCTTTAGCCCATAAAATGGCCAACATTATAAAGAGAAACAGTTACATGATTTTGTTTGCCTAATAATTTATTTTGTAAAGGCCAACAAATCTCTACATTCAAAAGTAACTAAGATTTAAAGGCTCCCAGGTTAGTTCTTTGTGAGAACTGGTCTTCCTTGACAAAATAATGACCATCACACCTCAGGACACATAGGAATTAGAGATATGTTTAACAGGCAAGCACATTTCTCAATTTTACTCTGAAAAGGGGAACATGTGGAAAATGAATCCATGATGGAAAGTTCAGCACAATGAATTCTGCATAATGTCTTTTGGGAAGCACAGTGCAGTTACACTATAACCCGATGGGTATAAATATTGAAAGGTGGAGGTAGTGGCAAAATCCACTTATGCATACTTTATATATTTTTTTAACTCCTATTTCTGCAGAGTTAAGAACTGCAGTTAGGCTGTGTGATGACTGTGATCATGTGTGTGTGTGTGTGTGTGTGTGTGTGTGTGTGTCTGGATCATGCATATATTACATGTACAGACCAAATGTTCCCACAATGGAATAAAAATCTGTTATTTTTTGGGGAGCATTTTTTTCAGTCCCCACAAGGGGAAACTCAATTTTATAAAATCTGTGCCTGCAATCAAAAAACTAAAAATGCCGAAAGTTTTGTATTTTCTTTAGTTACTTATGGTTAAGGTTCGGGCTGGGTAGGGGTTAAGGTTGTCATTGCTGGGATTAGGGATTTTCCCATAGAAATGAATGGACAGTCCCCACAAAATAAACGTGTGTGTGTGTGTATGTGTGTGTACACCCTGTGATGGATTGTCATGCCATCCTGGGCGTCTCCCAGCCTTCTGCCATCTATTGCCTGGAATAGGCTCCAGGTCCTCATGAAGCAAAAGGTTTCTTGTCGTTCCCCAATTACGTAAAATGATACTCAGAATATATAAATCAAAACACTTTTATAGGTGAAATAATGAATGCTTTGAACAAATTATGAGTCTGTTTACTGTGTTTTATACAAGGCTTTTCATAGATGTTTCCAAATGTATAATTTTGTTAATTAAAGTAAATATTTATTCTGATAAGATTATTTAAATCATTGTTGTAAAAATATGTTTAAAATCCTTCCTTTTTCATTTTGGCAGTTTGGGAAATATGGCTACAATATGAGAGTACATTTTAATATAAACGTAATACCAGAAGTTAATGGGAGAAGCATGTGTAGACATGCAATTGCTCTTCCACTAGCAAGAAAGCATTACACGCGATTTGGAATGACATCCTCAAAAGACCAAATATCTTTCTTTGTAATTTTGGTGCTCAGAGCTTTAAATTGAAATTTAATTCTGAATTTAATACTGCAAGTATAATTTTTTTCACAATCCAAATGCTTTGGGGCCATCCTGTGGCAAACAAGAGTCATAAATCCAAAATATGGATTTGTCTACTGAAAGTACTAAATACTTTTTTTCTAAGAAGACTTAAATTAGTGACTAGCTTCATGCTATGAGATTGCCTTAACTTCATAAGCAAAAAAATGTTTTTCAAGCTGTCTTTGTTTCTTGTAAGTGCATTAAATTCCTCAGTGTGCCTGCCGTATGTTTACTGTTACCTACAAAAGACCTTGTTGCTCAAAATCATTCACTCTTTACAAGAGTATACTCATTCACTCTTCACAATGATATACTCATTCACTCTTTACAATGATATACTCATTCACTCTTTTAAAGAGTATACTCATTCACTCTTTACAATAGTATACTCATTCACTCTTTACAATGGTATACTCATTCCTAATTATTGTCTTCAGAATTCTCTGGCCATGTAACCCCGCCCTTCTACCTGACTTAAACCAGAAGGGGTCTTTCCTCTCCAGGTTAGTGGTTCCCTCTTCAGACAATCAGTCCAGCCTGTTCTGGTGCTATTGATCAGACGCTTCACCGCAAAACCATTCTGTCCCTGTTTTTGCAGACGTATGTATTTTTCCTGTATCTTCCACTTCATTTTTCATTATGGATCCACTGTATCTGGTACAATTTTTCCTGGAAAGGACCTTCATCCATGGGAATATTTCGGTTGTGGGATAAAAAGGGAGAACATGCAAACTCCATACTCATGGAGTCATGGCAGAGACTCAAGCCCTGGTTGCAGAGGTGTGATGCAACAGTGCTAACCACTGCACCACCCCATCAGAACTATATATGAAACCAATGTATATGTTTAAACAGATCATTTTGAATATACTTTCTTCTCTAAAAGTGTAAGAAAGTGAAAAAATGCTAAACAAATTTCCAGTAAGACCAGACTGTAATGTGAACTAATAATATATACATCTGTCAGTGGTTTCCATAGCAATCTGTTATACATGATCGCCATTGATAAGCCAGCTTGACATATACACCAAAAAAGTCTGGATATGAACAAATTTGGGGGGGGGGGGGAGAAGCAGGAATTTGACTAGTGTCAAGGAAGCATTTGCATCAAGCTCTGCATGGAGCACTGGTCTCCTAATGGTTAAGCATGCTTGTGATCGAAAGGTTGCTGCTTCAAGTCCCTAAGCAGCAAAGTACCCCTGAGGTACCCTGGGTGAGGTGATGCTCCTTGGGTGCTGAATTAGCTGCCCACTGCTATGTAACATAAGTATTAAATGCAGAGGACATGTTTCATTCTTGTGTGCTGTAGTGCGTCAACAGTTTCAAGCTGGAATTTTGCTGGATGCAAACTACCATTTTCTGTCCCCTGCTGGGGTCAGGGAGAATACTGTTTCTAAACAGAGCTTTTTATGAGAGGAGTGAACTCTTCATCCAGGCGTAGTAGAAAAAGAACCAGGCACATCCTTAGGGATGCTGTCAAAGGGTGCTGGGGTAAACTGGAGGTAAACTAGAGCTTATCAATGATGAGGTCAGCAGTTTCCCAAAGCATTGTAAGAGGAAACTGAGCAGATGTACACCCCATTCCGACATGACAAAGGTGGAATATCTGACCTTCCACTTCAAAACCTTTCACCTCATGAAGGAAAACATTAAGATCATTTGACAGATTCCTGTATGGAAGAAACTCACAAGTACTTTTACTGGAGTTTGTAACCAGGAAATGCAGGGTTCTTATTCATTTGACATGAGGTGGTGACAGAAGTACATATGCTCTAAACACGGCACGCATGTTTGTATTACATTACAAAATAGGAAGTCAGCAGATCTGGAGGAAAAAACAGCTGTGCCAAATTAATAATAATGACTTCGCCTCAGTCCACCATTAATTTTTAACATTTTGAACTGAACACGGAAGGAATTAAAAGAGGAAATAAATCCAGTACTTTTACATGAGGTCTGTATGGAGTGTTAATTTTTTCAGTGCCGTTTTATTGCTTGAAGGAAAAGGAAAATGTTATTCAAAGCTGCATTTGTGGGTGAAATCATTTGTTAGTGTAAATTGAAAAATATTCAGTTTGCCAGTTACTGGTAAACTGTATTAAAGGGCTTTATTTGTAATAGACATATGTGACATTTGGAGTTATTTATAAATACAAGTTGTGACATGAACACCAAAACCATAATTTATTCCCTGGGGAATAAAAAGTTTTAATACTGGAAAAAATGACTTGAATGCTAAATGTTTCTCATAGCCTGCCAAGACCCATCCACCATGTCGCCCAGTATGGATGCACTGAGTGGCAGTTGTTGAAATAGCTGCCAGTTCAGTAAAACCTCACAGAACTTATTCTAAGAAATATCAACAATGATGTAAGCGAAAGTTCACTTGAGTAAAGCGAGTAAGTGCTATTCCTCAACATGCAATGCATCAGTCAGGCAGGTTCCCAAATAAACCTGCAAATTCGGTGGAGGGAATATTATACATAAAAGCAACTAGTTCTTAATTCTGTTTTATTCAAAATGTTTTTCTTGTGAATTGTAAATCTTTCGATAAACCCATAGTATTGAAAAATATCCTGAAATAATTCACTGAGGAATAGCTGGTGATCAGAGAACCTTGGAATCTGCTTGAAAGCCATTATGCTTGGGCTTGTCTTGAGTCAACAGCTGAGTATTTGGATGCTTGCTGGCTGTTATTGCTTGAGGCAGGCTTTTATCATGGCAACAGGTAGATAAGCGCATGGTTCAAAAGTGCAGGAAACTAAATAATTCACTGAAAGTGTTCTCAATCATCAGAACATCGCAGGACTAATCTATTAATTTGATTTTTAGAAAATAGGTTTATGTGGAGTTGAAAACCAAGAGGATTCTGTTCGAATCTGGTTAGAATAGACACAGAAGACAATGGAGATAAAAATCCACCTCAAGGCATCCAGTCAGGCCATATTGCCTTTCCTTGGTACCCTAAACCTAACATTTCTTGTCCGTCTATGGTCTGTCTTTTGTGGCCTATTAAATATACCCCCATACCAGAAAGGCTGTCCCTGTCCTGTCAGCACCGGTGCTCACCATGGCCTCTACTTATTTCAGCTGCTTGGGGAGCTGTAAATGTGCTAACAGAACACAAGTGTTGGTGGCCTAGCATGCACACCTGTTCCCTTATTCTACAATCAATGTCCATTCTCAGCCAACCTCCCCTAAGGCCGCGTCAAAATGACTGCCGCTGGAGTCTGAGGATGCTTAGAGCAGGGCTGACCTTTATGGCTTGGCAGAAGGAGAGGGATCCCTTCCTTGAATAGTTCCATCATGCACATCAGCATGTTATATTAAAGCAGTGTAGTTAAAGAACACAAATATTTGAGCATTTCCCGGGGGGGGGGGGGGGGGGGGGGGGGGGGGGGGGGGGGGGGGGGGGGGGGGGGGGGGG
>JAODLD010000113.1:26500556-26513200 GCA_026781065.1 Mormyrops boulengeri
CACAGAGCTAGCTTTTCTCACCAGCCTGTCCAGTCGTCCAGCATTCCTCTTCCTAGTGCTGCCTCCCCAACATACCAGAGCATAGAAAAGGACACTGGCCATGACAGACTGGTAGAACATAAGCAGGAGTTTGCTGCAGACACTGAAGGACCCCAGCCTCCTAAAGTGGCATCCCAGGAATCCACTTCATGAAACCAATGTAGAGGAGACAACAAGGTTAGCCAGTCCCTGAAGCAATTGGGGTTAAGGGCCTTGATCAAGGACCCAATGGTGGGATCATTCTGCCGACCACATGATTTGAACTGGCAACCCAAAGGAGTCCCAACCCACAGAGCTGCCCCCCCAACAAACATTTTTTCCCATTTACTTTTGTTCAGTGCATAATTCTGTTTATGTTATTCTATAGTATTGATGTCTTTATAATTAATCTAAAATGTAGAGAATAGTACAAATAAACCTTTCTAAAATAGTACACTTTTGACTGGTGCCGCATATGGTAAGGTTTTAGAAAACTGGTTTATTCAGCCTTGATCTCATTGTTATGTAACTCATGTTTGCCAGTGTCCTTTCTTCCAAGCATATTGCAGAAAATACTAAGCCATGTTAAGCACCTATTCGTGTGTAATACTTAGGTACATTAAGAATGCAAAATTCATGCCTCAATAAAAAATTCAAGGTTACTGTGAGAAACAAGAGATTCCACAGCCGAAGACATAGATAACATGTGAGTGAGGCTGGATGCCGAGACAAAGATGTGCGCACCAAAACCAAGATGTGTAGATCCCTCAGTTCATTTTTTAAACCTAAAATCACTTTAATTTCAAAGAAATTTAATGCATGTACACTAACAATTATTAAAACTAAGACGTATATATCACTTTATGTGATCCAAATCATTTTCAATATTGTTTATATATTTTTGGCTTGTAATGTCAGATTTGCGAATCTGCAGGAGCGACTGTAATTAGAAATATAAATGAGCACCAATTAGTCTAAGTCAGGAGTGGCCAATCTTATCTGCAAAGGACCGGTGTGTGTGCTGGTTTTTGGGATAACCTTTAGGTCAGCTGTTCAAACCCAGGTGTGAGGACTCTTCAGCCAATCAGTCCTCTAATTAGTGACCTAATTAGGGATTTGCAGCAAAAACCTGCACACACACCGGCCCTTTGCGGATAAGATTGGCCACCCCTGGTCTAAGTGCATGTCTTTGGAAATGCGAGAGGAAACTGGTGCAGCAGGCGCAACTTGGGCAGAACATGCTGGTTTCTCACACACAGGGCAAAGATGAATATTAATCATGGATTATAAATGATTTGAATGAAATTTGATTGCTCCCATTGATTGTGAAAATTTGCGCTGGAAGACACCAGCACAACTAGAGGCAACGGTTGACTTACAGCCCAATCAGAGAGCTCAGTTTCGCCAACAAACTCTGGACACCAATCCAACATGCCAAATCAGCCAAAACACAGCCAGCGGTGACCAACTGTGTCCTACTGTGCCACACACCCCAGTATAATGGGCAGTCACTGAAACTTACTGACGGTTTCCAACAGTCAAAAATCGGCTCGGTGTGTTCCAGGCTTGGAATTCAAGTGGGAGGAGTCACACAGAGGGCAGAGCTGGTGAGATCATCTCAGAGTGTCAAATTAATGAGCTATGAAAAGGTTCAGGATGATGTAATATATACAATGTTATTACATCTTTTTAATCGGTGAAGGATATTTTTGTGCAGCGCAGCCTACAGAAAACACCGATGCAAAGCATTTTGCCTCAAACACTGTCCACAGTGGGAACAAAGCCCACGGTCAGCAGGAATTATCACTGTAAAACTACCAATGGCCTTGACCGTAGTAAACACTTGTTTTTTTCAGGTAGCATGCAGATTTTTGTACATCACCCACTTCTCTAGGTGTGGGACAGACATTTTTCTTCCAGGCTGACAATGATTTAAGAGAAAGCTTCCCCTGTGTCTTTCCCAGACGTGACTTTTGGTAAAAGACTAGCTGATGGCCCCAAAAGACAAGAAGGAAGACGAAAAGGTGCACTGCCTAGGCTCCCTATAAGCCTTAGTGTCATAGTACTTCCTCCCCCTGGGTCCCAAAGGGGAAATGAGTCTTACATGACAGGCCCTTGGGAGTACTTCACAATATCATTATCTATGCAAAGGAACTGAACTGGATTATGAATGAACACAGCTGGCATTGGGCTGAGTGATGAAAGGGACGTGACAACCTTGTGTCTACATTTACAGTCCTCACAAACTGTAAAAGTAAATGTGTAGGGCAATTCGAAGTTTGGTGTTTGTGTGAAAGGTAGTTGCTGGATATGCAAGAAACACTATTGTCCTTAAAAAGAATGATATACATATTTGAAAGCATGCCATTATATATATAATCCTTAAACTTGGTTATAATTTTATTTTATTAAGGAAGCCCAAATATGACACAAATATTCTGTTTGAATAAGTAAAACTATGTTATTTATGCACTTGCACTTTTATGTATAAAATTTGATTTATCTGAGGTCATTTTTCTATCCCCCTTATTCTTAATCATACTCCCTTTGCTGTTCTTCCTCTCTGTTGAATATGTCATCTGAGTGATATGTGCAGAAAAGACCACTAACTATTGAGTATGAGGTCCTTGCAAAAATTTTCTTAAATCACTCATGCAGGCAGTAGCAGAGGTGGAGTGGTGGCTCTGAGGCTAGGGTTGTGTTGGCAATCGGATGGTGGCCGCTCCACTCCTTACCCCCTTCTCCCATGCTCACTCACCCTCCCCATCAATGCTGTGGATGAGAAGCTGTCCCTATGGCCTGGCATAAGCAGCTGAATATCACTCAACCTTCGGAAACTATTTAAACCAATTTGCATGTAATTGCAAATCATGTTCATTCCATTTTTTCATTGAGTGTTTCATTTGCAGTTATTTTTTGTTTTTAATTACCTCTGTAATATGTAGCTTCCCCAAACCTTGTGACAACAGACTGCCAAAAATATACAATGCAGATTTTGCTTCATTAATTAAAATGACTTAGGCTTATTAGTCTTGGCTAAGTGACAAATAATACAGGCCATGCTGAATACCTGCTGAATGTTCATCTATGGGGTTGAGTTTTGCCTGGTGATGATGGTTTCCGACAAATGACGGGTGACTACATATGTATATCAGCTATGTTCACCCCAAAATAGGTACACGTAGCTATCTTGTGGGCTCACCAGCCACAAAATGACAGGTAAGGGGTCAGGTGCAGTACTTATTTGAGCAGTCAGGACCCAGAAGGATCATACTGTGGCTTTGGGAAGTTACCGTTCTGTTGGAGCCTGAGTCTGAGGGGCGGATTAGGTATCTGTGACCATATTGTGAAGGTCGGGGTGTGAATCCTGTGGTCAACAGTGTATTCATATAACTGCTGGGCTCTTGCTCTAAGCCCTTAACCCTAACTGCTACAGGGCACTGGATGCCAGCTGAACCTGCTCTCTGACACACATTATCCTCACTTCTACATCGCATCTACATCGCATAAAAGGACAAAAGTGAAAGACCTCAGATGGGTGTGGGTATATTCCCAGGCAAATGCTGTGCTGCTGGAGTTGTAGCAGTGAATAAGTGGGTTGTGTCTGTGTGATTGTGAGCTGCACAGAGGAAAATCTGACTGTTTATGTGTATGCATGGATCCACTGGGGGTGGTCTCTGGATCAGAGGATTTATTTCAACTATAATTATTCCAACTCTTTTGTTTTTTTTTTTTAATATGGAGACGATGACTGAACCAGGAATTCAGCAGGAACAGTATAGATTCCAGCCTGTCTATGAGCTGGTCAGAGGACGAACGTTTCTCCCTCATACGGCCTGGATGAGCTTTGTAGACTTGTAAATCATGAGAGGTGCTACAGGAATATGGGGTAATGGTGCCACTAGTGCATGATATTGTGTCCCAGTATGAATGCAGCAGGAGATACGTTTGCATATGTAGCACAAAATCTGACCAGGGCTTCCAGCACAGAGGGGATTCTAACAGCATATATGTGTCTTATTATTAGCATACGTCTGAGATATTTTTATGCCCAGATAATGGTATTTTTCCTTAATAATCCCAAAGTTTTCTATCACAATTTCCATATTACACAAAATGTTAATGGCAATCCAATCACAGCAAATGCTACTAGATGAACTTCACAGTACATTTTAAAGGTTAAAAATAAAAATATATTTCCAAGACCTCAGCATGTGTGCTGACAAAATCTATGCAGGAATAAAACTGTCAACAGTTGACATGGAACAAGGAAAATTCAGCATCTGGAAAAACCATGCTTATGTTAAACATTTTTCATTAGGACTCTAGGACTGTTATTGAAAAAGTGGCACGGTGTGTGAAAAATGAATCAGCTCATTGGAAGACGTGGTAACTTTACAAAGATGCACACACACACACACACACACACAGCCTAGGGAGCCGTAGAAAAGTTAGAACCATCTGCTCTTGAAAATCATGTGGCAGATGATTTGATCTAATTTATGACCTCATGTAAAGACAGGCTGCCACTCAGCCAGTCAAAATTGCCCTTTTATGGCTGTGCCCAAATATGTCAAAAAAGGGCCCGTCTAGTGCAATTAGTGAAAAAAAAATTAAATATGAAAAATATGTTTTGGGAGGCAGCGATTTCTGCCATCTCAAATATGATCAAGTTCCCTCCCACTTTCATATAAAAAACAAAAGAACTTTTCCCCAATGAAAGGTCTTACAGTAATATTGCTGGTATTGCACATTTAACACAGAAAGAAAAAAAAACTAGTAAAAATATAAAACACATAAAATGTGCTTCTCTTTACTTCTTAAATGTTTGAATATTCTACCCTCTTTCCTCCCCTCCTTGTAGAAGGAGCAGGCTGATTTTGATTGCTCCAGACTGTGTAGTAATTATCCTCTAGTGAACTACTCTACTACTGTTGAATGACTGTTGGATCCCAAAGGCATTTAGCGGGAGTAATGCCAGGCCTTGTTTCTGCAGCATGTGTGACGGACCACAAGAAATGCTGTACCAGTCGATGTTCCTTTATTATTATAATAAAAAAGCTTTACCTTTTCTCTGCTCTTTCTCATTTTTTTACTTGGCCACTTCAAAGAAGGTACTTCAAGAACTTCAAGCTGACATATACTAGTCTTCTATCCTACTAAATATTTATGATGGAAAAAGAAAAGGGATGCTAGTGAGATAATGAGGGTTTTTGTAAAGAGAATGTGAGAATATCTTATAATATGCCGGAGGCCCAATTTCAGTTGCTAAGACAATAGCACCCTTTGCAGGTTATCTAACTTATTATTATTTTCTTGTCCAGATCAAAATAACTGGACACGGCTTTCAACCATTGTGATTAAACCTAAGGCCTTGTCCAGACATACATGGGTATTTTTAAAAATGGCGTTCTTCCTCCTGCATTATTAAAAAGAAATATCCATCCACATGGACATCCACAGAGCACGCCAAACCAACAGGCGGCGATATATCGCTAACCGTAAAGCCATGTTGGCCAATCAGAAGTCTTATTACCAGTTCTGTTAAGCTAAAATGATAGCACACTCGCCTGATGTAAACAACGAATGGCACACACTCTGACGTCTACATAAAAATGTCTAGACGTTGATGCTGAAAACTGAGTTTCTGAAAATCTTCACCCTGGATGGAGTTTTGCAGAAGTTCCATTTTCAGTGACCCATTTGCATGAAGACAAAAGATCACAACACACAGAAAAAGAAACGTTTTAAACAAAAATACCTGTGCATGTGAGGACAAGGCCTAAATGAATTCAGATTCACCACATAGAAAGTATGGAAAAAAATTTTGGAGTTGGAATATCGTAACTCAGGATGGCAGCATGTACCAGTTACTGTTTCTTATCAGTTTAAGAGGAGATACAGGTTTGACTGCAAAGATTATTTTCTTAGATTATTTATTAGTGCTGACCAAAACATCTTGCGGGACCAAAGTAAAGAAATAGCTCTGAAGAACATGAAGAAGGACCATAGGGCAATCTAAGGGGGGGGGGGGCACCCCTAAATGAAGGGGTGACCCCTAAATGAAGTAAATATATGGCCACTTATAGAAGAGACACAGTGCAGCACTTCCCAGGATTTTAAATTACAGCTCTGGAAAAAATTAAGAGAGCACTCCATGTATGCATATATTTTTTAAAATCTACATTTTTAAATCCTGGTTTATAATCGTGGTTCTGCTGGCTGCTACACTGAGCAGCAGGATGCTTCCAGGCTCAACATTTCTAAGACAGCAGGACACAAAAATAAGGTGAAACAGGAGACACTGGGAATGACCAGAAGTCAGCCAGGTAAAGGGCAAAAGCGACGTTCTAATACCAGAGGTGACGGTTAACTTATCTGACCGTTTCTCATGAATCATAGGATGACATCATGTGACCTTCAAAAGGAATGTGAAGCCCTTTATCAATGTGAAACAGGGAAGAACCAGGCTGCAGTGTGCAAAAAAAATACAATATGTATATATGTGCGTGTGTGTGTATGTATATATAAATTGAGAAATGAGTGAGACAAAAGAATTGGCCGTGGTCTCTTATGTTGTTCCAGAGCTATAGGTCTTGTACTTGTATTGCAGACACTGCTTTTATAAGCTTGCCAAGCATGCAAATTGATCATTTTCTTTTTGTTCCATGCCGCCCCTATAAATATGACTGGCCCCTGATGGCTACTCCAATCAAAATTTTCTGCAGGCACCACTAATGGATACTAAGTTCATCTGAGGTCTTGGTTAGCTTTTTATAATGAACGTTGCTTACGGGCACCTTTATTAGAGACAGCTGTGCTCATACTTTCTGCACAATAAGGAACCCAGTGTACTGATACATCATAAATTAGGGGTGGGTATTGGCAAGGACCTCACGATATGATACGTATCACGATACATGGGTCACGATACGATTAAATCATGATATATTGCGATATATAGCGGTATTCTACAATTCACTGAAAAGCCAGCTGATTTCACTTGCATGAGTTGCACACTGTCTGAGACTCACACCCTCTGCAGTGCTGGCACAGAACAGCTACGCTATGTGGGGGGAGGGGAATTATGTCAAGGACGCTCTTAGGTTAGATTAAAGATTTTTTAGTCAGTTTATTCAATAAAGAAACTAAATTCTATTAAAAAATTAAGGAGCCAACCAGGCCGAAATAACAAACAAAACACCTCTAGCTAGAAAAAAGATCTCCTAGCGCAAACAAAAAGAAAATAAAAGTACACAAAACTTACCTATCTCCTTAACTAGCTTCAAAACAGTGAGAAAACTTAACCGAAACAAAATGTCGTCACACTCCCTGCTTCCCCAGCTGCACACAGTGAACACAATATTTACAGAGAATTACAGGCTATTTACAAAATCCAAAGTAATCAAATCCAAGGAGGGCCAAGCAAAATCAATGGTCAGATAGGCAACATGGGACAAGCACAGTAAATATCAGCAACACAAGAAGCGCAAAGCAAATTCCAAAACAATGGCCTGCTGTTCTTGTCTGGACAGGCCTTAAAAAGGAAGTGATGAAAGAAAGAAAGAAAGAAAGAAAGAAAGAAAGAAGAAAACAGCCAATCAAAATGGAGATGTATAAAAAGTAATAGTGGGCGGAGCCAGGAACAGAACGACACACCCCAAAGAAAGATCCAGCCAATATACAGAGTAAACTGCACTTGGGGGTCATAACACACGCGAAAGATGTTTTTAGTCTTGAATTTCCTACAAAGCACCTGTTAATTAAGATATTATAATATGTAATTATTTACTTTGTTTTAAAAAATTATATAGTGTTACTAGCTATTATTATTATCATTATTATTATTGTTATTTTGTTTTATTGTATTTTAAATGAGAAACATTTATTTCTTTACTCCCACTGTTTGCAGATTTATTTTGGTATCGGATGTAGCGGTCAGCAGGGGGCGTGGCTTTGGCAGTGAAGTTGCCTGGGGCGTCACATGGGCTTTCACTGGCTCTGCATTTGTGTACTTTACCCAACTCTCTGTTTTTTTACTTCTAGCCAAGTCTAGATTTGGATTTTAAAAATAATGGTTCTGTCTACATATTGGGCAATTGGGTGAGCTTGGGATGTTAAACCTTAACTAATTAAGTGGGTAATCCCAGAAGTTATGAAGTCTGTGAATGGTAAGGAAAATAGGGCTTTAAGGAATAAATCCTTTAAAGGAAATAGAAAAAGTCTTTTTAAAGATTTTTCTGTTTTAGATTTGATTATTTCAACACACTCCCTTGACTCCTTCTTAGCTATGTTGCTAGTCTTGTGTGAAAGAATGAGAATGCAGGTGACTGTTCTGCCTGCTCCTGTTACACAGTCAGTCAGACTGAACCCCCTGCAGTGTTTATTTTGACTTTAAGGTCCCTGGAAGGTAAAAATGTCAATGAATGGGTTTGGAATTTCTTGAATGCCTTCATGTTACTTATGTAGATTAATTATGATTACAGTCCTTGTGTGTTTTTTTTCTATCACAGTTTCTACCAAATATTTTGTTTGGTCAACTGGTATCACTAAATGTATTAGTGTGAGTGTGTCTCTTGCAATGCACTGGCATCCAGTGCAGGGTCCCCCACTGTGTCCTCCTGGACAGCTCATCTCATTGTAAGTCAAACTGAAGAAAACAATTTCATATCAAGCAACAATAAGAAAAAGGAGCAAAAGTGTTTGCATATACAATGTAAATAATATTTTAGTCAAAAATTAAATAGGCCACCAAGGAATGAAGTCCCACTAGACAATTTATATTCTTAATTATACATTCATTGTAGCAGTGATAACATATTATGTTAACAATAATTAACATATTACTGTATACGTTATTCAGTAGCTATTTTTAATGTGGATAGAGTTGTGTAGTTGTTTTGGTTAAATTTGTCAAGTTGTTAAGTGGGCATAAAATTACCATTTATAAATGCACTTCATAGATGCTTTTTAAAATGTACCCACCTCAAAGATAATTTTAAACCTGGTGTTTCTAGGACATTCTCTATTATGATTAGCCATTGATTTGAACTTTGGGACTGCTTAGCCTTGGTTACATGCCCAGCCTATACATGTGAGAGACCTGAGAATTTATTTGCTGAAAGAATAGCTACTTTCCACAACAGCTCTTTCTCTGCGTTAGATATTTATTTTCAGTTTCCTTAGAAATTTAATTAAAAATCATTAATGTGTTACACATGGAAGATTTTCCTTTTAAACTTTTTAATCAACTTAGCTTGGTTCCTCTACTAGCAGTGTTTTGAAATTCCTAAGCCCCTCTATCAATATTAGTAAACAGGTATAATTCAGGTTAGTGTCATGACATGGAAAGGAACAATTCAAGGACTGGAATATGGTGAACAGGGAGGGGCTAACGGTAATGGGGAAAACAAAACAGGACTGCGAGGGGTCCAAATGGGAGAACAGGAAACAAAAAAGGGAAAGGCCTAGGGTCAGACGAAGATCCGAGAAGACTAGCACAAGAACAGGCACAGACAACAGGAGGAGCTATGTGAATGACCAGACAGGGACTGACAAGGCAGACAAGCACTCATACACAAGGACGACGGAGGGTTCAACGAGCAACAGACCTGGCTTATGAGGGCCACGTTACAGAGGAGACAGGAGGGTCAGGCGGACATGATGGGCAGGACGAGACAATCAGAACATTAGCTTGCTTTTTATATGTGCATGAACTATTGATTGGTATAAACTGCAAAACGTAATTTATTGCCTGTTGAATGAGTCTGTTTTTACACAGTGATATACACAATTACAGAAAATTAAGTATCTCAAAATTTCACGAATCCGAATGTTACAGAACAGTTAAAATGGCATTTGACTAGTCTGGCATTGATAAAATTTAAAATACGCTCAAGCAGTTTAACTGATTCATAAAATTATTGCAAGGGGATATAGCAATAATTAGTAAATTTTGTTTTAAGAGCCTTTGTTTACATTTTTCATTCACTGGCTAACTCAAAAGCAACAGCTGCAGCCTCAACTTCATTGACTCATCTTGACCCATCATATTGTTGCAGAATAGACTCAGTTTTACGCAATATATTTCAATGTTTCAGTATAAATGATTGCTTATATTTTAATTGAACTACTTATATACCATACTACTGCATATACATTTTTATATTAGATGACATACAGGTAAATAAAAATACATTTTTACAAAATGTGTTAGTCAAAGCCATTTCTCTGTCCCCCAAAGCTGTTGCCACGAATGTTTAGACAGTCAGTTTTACTTTTAACAGACTCTCTTATTCACTTGAAAGAATTCCGGTGTCAGTACTATTCTCTTTACAGAAAGACACAGATAAGTGTCCGACATTGGTATGGTAAATTCAGACCATTACACTTCTATTCCTTAGGCTCTATGGTGTCTAAACATGGTGGGAAAACTCGCAAAGGTATAAGGTAGAGGGCCCAGAGGGGAAGGTGCATTCTGTGCCCAGAACAACTCTGGATGACCCTTTTGGGTTGTGGAGGATCGGATGTCGCAATTGCATGCCAGAATTTATTTAGTGCCAGGCAACAAGTTGTGGCTGAAACTCAACCCCACTAGCGACTGCAGACCACCCTTCTTACAGCCAGCCTTCCTGCTCCCCTGCTGCTTTGTCCTGAGATGGGGATGCAATGCAGCTAATAATAGGCTATTTATGCATTCTGCTTTTTGGGGCCAATCCCATAATGCTCTGGGCTCTGGCTGATGATGGCCAGGTGTCTCACACAAAGTAGCAGGATGAGTTCTGAAAGGATAATTTCTTTCTTTCTCTTGATGGTGTGCCAAAAATTCTCAAAAGCAAATGAAACCTTACGTCTGCCTACTCTCCAATCTGCTCTGTACAGAGTAGGATCTTGCACAGATTAGTGTTTGTAGGTTTCCCCGGCTCACAACCTAGCAGCTGTTTTGTCGACCATCATTCATTTAGGCCAGAAACAACACAAACCATTAAAATGTTTGCGCACTTGATTGGACAGACTACAGTACATACCATGCCCTGCATGACAAATAATCTCTTTAAACTGAAAGTGATCTTCAGTCTCCCCCAGATGTCTTCAGATGTCGCCAGGTATCTCTGCCCACATCTTCACAGATAACATGGCATCTCGAGCCAACTGAATGAGAGGCTCAGCTGAGTGGGAGAGAGTCTGCTTTTAGAAAGAGACATGTGGAATGACAGAAAGCTGGGAACCTCAATTCAAGACCATGTGCATCGAGTGTATTGCAATTCTTACTTGATCAGCCACATCCAGCACAAAAAGAACAGTATCCACAAGAAATAATAAACAGACAAAAGACATGCAATGATTCAGATAAAATGCACATTCAACTAATATTGTATTAGTCTAGATTTAACTCTGACAGGTTTATTGAGCTTTTTGTAGATGCCAGGGAGAGGTAGGACGATATAATTTGAAAATGGAAATAGAAAATTTATTAAATTGTATATGTTGTTTTGTGTTCTGGATTTTAATTTGTGTAAGAGGCCATAAGTTTAACGAGTCAGTTTATCAGTTCTTCATTAGTATGGGGCTAGCACTTGATGTTTTTGCCAGCTTGTTTAATTAGTTGTATTAGTAAAATTAGCTTTATGCTGACATGAAGTGAAATTTCTAATGGTCCCTTGTTACCCACTGCTGTATTACATAGGCTAGTTGTAAAATAGATGTGTTTATAGAATTGTTAAGCTTTAATTATTATTTTTGATTAGCAAAGCATTCTCAAAATGCAAAGCTGCTCAATATTAGTTTATTAGCAGTGACTAATATTCTTTAAGAATGGAACACACAATTTAAGGTCAAGTAGGGCAACTGGTATGTCTCACTCAATCCTCACTGAATGCCCTATTATGGTGTTGTTAAAAATACTCTCACAAATGCATTTATGTATTTACTGGATGTGCTAATGATTTTTTTTTTGCTAGTTGTGTACTCCTGATAAGAGCTGTTTACTTTGATGTAGGGCCTCACATAGAGCACCCACGTGTCCATAAAGCATGTGAGGGACAGCAGGACTACAAATGTAGGGGCAGTTATCCTTACACTGAACATTGCATTACACAGATATTTTCAGGATATTTGGAAATCCTTGCAAAGGCTGAAATAGACATAATGGAGATAATTCAAAGGCATTCACTGGTCCTGACTGAGGACTCTTGGTTAAAAACCCCAGACACATTCAAGTCAGCAGTGTGAGAACAATGGTTATTCAGTAAGTATAGTATTTTATCTTTTCATTTATTTTTGTTTATGTACTTATTCTACGTGAAGTTAAAGCAATCTAACATGTTCTTTAGTGCAGTGTTTCCCAACCCAGTCCCCGGGGAACCCCGGATAGTCCACATTTTTGCTTCCTCTCAGCTCCCAGGCACCTGTACCAGGTATTCGGTGTTCCTGATTGGCTGGGAGCTGGTAAGGAGCAAAAATGTGGACTGTCCCGGGTTCCCTGAGGACTGGGTTGAGAAACACTGCTTTAATGTTCTTCTGTTAGTCGGCAGTTAGTAAAACACAGATTTTTTCCCCCAGTATTCATCCGGGGGGGGGCGGGGGGGGGTGGGGGGGGGGGGGGGGGGGGGGGGGGGGGGGGGGGG
>JAODLD010000113.1:26513614-26524274 GCA_026781065.1 Mormyrops boulengeri
AAAAACCCAGGTATGAGCCGAACCATGGCTCAAATATTGAGTTCTGAACTGAACCGTGGATTTGGAGAATTGTTACCCCCCCCCAGCATGTTGTGTATTCAGGTCTGTAGCATTAATAATAGGCATGATCACTCAGCATATTAACAGTTATTCATCTAAATATTAGTGTAGTTGAATTTGTACATTAACAATTATCATTAATACACTGTGTTTTTGGGAGGGGTCCAGACAAATCAGTGATTTGTCTTCAATGCTTTGTCACAATGGAACCAGTACCTGCTGAACTAGCGAACCCATCCAGGGCTTTGAGAAATACAGGAACACATTTGCACTACATAAATAGTGCTGGACTAAACTCAGCTGTTTGTTTAGATTAATGATGAATTATTCAGAAATCCTATTGATGGCACCTAACTTAGACATCGTGTGCTTCTTTTGCTCAATGCTCCTGCCTGTCCTGACTGGGAAGAAATGATAAATATTGCGTGTATGCTGAGGATGCTGGGTCTAGGGGTGGGGTCAGATGGGGCAGCTCACAGATGAAGCTGCAAAACAAACAAAAGAAAAGGCAGATGCAATCGTGGCCGCCTGTCAGCTCTCCTTCAGCAGCGATAAGCTAAATCGACGTGGGAGATTAATCTCAAAGACGTCTGCCTGGGTTTACGGGATGGAAGCTCTCCCGTTCCCCAGTGTTACATGTGTATGACGTGTAACACTGCTGATCTGTAAAGGCCCCGTTCCGTTTCTAAGAGAATTGTTATTTAATCAGATTCAAAATACCAGCACACAGTAGTCTAACTCTAGATGGATTGAAATTCTACTAGGACTGATTGTTCAGTTATTTAAAGACCAATATCACCCTTCAGGCAGCAATTGAGCAATTATATAGAATGGACAAAAGGGGTCACATGACAATTGGATACATTCAGCAGGACCCGAGATGAAATGACCTGTGTTGCATTGCGCTATACATTCCTACAGTTTATATGGTACAGGATCCCATTCCCTCTGAGCAACGTTATAAAGCTCCATTGAGATAATCTGTTTTCAGTGCCAAGAAAGATGAAAAGAAAGGTGGCCAACCAGCTATACAGATTAGTCTCGCTTAAAATTGTCTCTGTTGGCTGCCTGTGTTCTGTTTGAAGGTGGCGATAAGATTACAAGATACACAAAACACAAAATGGCATATTTCATATGAAAGGACATGGTGAATTAGCACAGGACTTAAATACCATCCCCCTTACAACCGCTGTGTAAGTATGTTTCTTCATAAGCCATTGGCCTCATAGGTCGATCACTGCGATGGAGTCATCAGCATTACAGACTGAAGCTGAGCTGAAGCTGTCGGCACCTGCATCTTTGTGATCCATTCCATTTGTGTTAGCAATGAAACAAAGCTACTTACAATCATGGCATGAACTGAACATCATCAGCCAAGTAATGAACACATTAAACAAGCATTGCATATTTTTTAAGTATAAAACATATTGCTCATTCTGTGCTGGCACAAGAGTAAAATCTATATGATGAAACTAAAAATACAGAAAAGTTGCTTTGCAATACGAAATTCTGAGCCTGTCATTAAAGTAACAATAGTTTATACTTGAAATTCCACTGATAGAATGCCCCACTGTGGGGTCAACATATGTTTTTTGTCAAGGGACTGTTACGGGAGACAGAGCAGTCAGTATGTCAGCCTTCACCGCAGAAAATTTCTGTTATTGCTGCACTATAGATGCCAGGAGAAAAATAACCCTGAATCTTATTGTTGGATGAATGTATTAATTTGAAATGAAGTGAAAATTGACAAAAAGTTGTTTGCAGTTTTATGGATTCATCTACATTTTCAGGAATTCAATTCAAGGCAAAGTCTACAAGGCTATGAGTATAAGAGAACCAAATCCTTATAAATACAAGGACCACTCATATGAATCAAACTTACAGCTCACCAATTACATCATTTTAGAAAATACTGAGGTCAATATCTAGATAAATAAGCCCTGGGATGCATGCAATACAACAATCATCCACAAAATCTAATTACAAATACAATTCCGAACCTCATCAGTATAAAGGCTATATGACAAATGTTAGACCGTGTATGTAGACTCCCAGAGTAATCTAAGGGATCTTTTTCAAATACCCTCATCCACTCAGAGCAACAGTAAGGAGCTTCCATAATCCACAGCATCTACATTCCGTGCGACGTGAAAGCGGCACATCAATCAGATTGTTCGTCTCATCCCTAAGTTCTTTAGTTCGCTAAACACCAGCAGATGATGAAACCCCCGATTAGAGCGGCTACCCAGCGGCGCTCTCACACATTTCTACTGAAAGACGCTGATTTTGATGGATTGCTTCCAAAACAGTGAACACACTTTCTGAAGGTAAACGACTTTCTGGATTTTTTTTCCGTCACTTCTTTAGGAAATGCAAGAAATAATCAGGGGAACGATTACATCATTGTCACAGCAGAAGAAAAAACAGCAACAGAAACTGGAGAAGGATTTAGGAGATTAAAAACTTGACAGATATTAACTCTGAAAATCCCAATGAACAAGTACAGAATAAGTACTCAAACCCAACAAGAACCAAGCTGACCCCTCCAGTTATGGACACTTGTCTTAAATATGATAAATATATATAAATAAATATTCATTTTAAAATTATTATTAAAGCTTTAGCCTCTAGACTGGAGACAATAATTCCTAGGTTAATCCCTCCCAATACAACAGGCTTCATAAAACTAGATATGCCTCAGACAGTGTTTGTAGCCCATTCAACTTAATCAATATATCACACTGTAAACAAATTAAATCATATAATTAAATTTAGAAATCGTACTTGATAAAGTCAGCTGGACTTTTCTCTTTAGAAGCCTTCACATATTTAATTTTGGAGAGTCGTTCCCCCATTGGATGTACACCTCACCTATGGCCACAATAATCACAAATGGGATCACACACACACAGCTTCATACCTCACCGGGAACCAGATATGGATCTTCACTCTCTCCATCTTTATTTGCCATCTTTATTGAACCTCTCACCGCAGCAATCCCACAAAGTAATGAAATAATAGGAATGCATACTATCATTGTGGAACATAAAATCATTATGCAAATGGAATTCTGCTCTATTTATGGAATCCCCATCATTAGAAGAGACTTGTACATTAATTAATTATTTCTCAATTATATCAAATTATATATTAAACTGGTATAACTAAACAGTACTTCCTTTGTCTGAAGATGCCTGGGACTCCTCCGTATGGCCTCCCCACAAGATCCATCACTCTCATTTCATACAGGAAATATTAAATATTTGGGTATTAATATCACCTCCAAGTGGTCAGAGTTGTTTCACTTTCGCTATCCCCTATTAAAAAAAATATAAAACATGCTTTAAGACGACGGCTCAGTCTCCCTGTCTTACTTATTAACCAAACTAATGAAAAGTCTACCATAAGTTATTTATCTTTTTTCATTGTTCCTAACAATTCACGCAGATAAATTTGGTATTTCAATACCTTAACTAGACACTTATATTCTAAAACAAGAACATTGTGCAAATCAAATCATCAACACTACAAAACAAAGCATCTCAAGGTGGATTAGAAGCTCCTAACTTTATTCAGTACCATTCAGTACCAAACTAGTTACAGTATCTTATTAAATGGACCCTACAGCACAAGGAGAAAAGCTCGTGAATGGAAACTGAAAAAACAGAATGTCAAAATATTTTCATTTCAGTCTTAAATCCTAAATGTTACTGTCAAGCCATCAAGAAAACAGTATCTCAAAACCTCTGACAGCTTGGTGGAAAGCAATCAAAGTTCAAAGTTCAAATTATCACTAACAGCTTGTAAATACACTCCTATCTGGCACAGTCCAGACTTTCTGCTTCATAATTCTCAGAAAAGAGTTATTCATCTCCAACATCACTTCCAAAATAACCAGTTCATAACATTGAAGGAACTACTCCAGAACCAGTTCCTCCACCACCATCAACTTTAATCAGTAATGAAATCCAAAATCAACATAACAAATAGACCTTCCAAACCAATCTATGAAATAAAAAATATTACCAAAACAAACTGGGTTATGAAATCCCACCATCACGTCAGTCATCTTTATATGTTATTAGTTTTCTTCACTTGTTTTATCGTTGATTCATTTATTCATATGGTTTTGATTTGGTGTCATGCAGATGTCCAAATATCAATACGTAAGGAAATGTCAAACCCATTGTTTTTTAATTGTTATTTAGCTTATGATGTCTTTACTAATAGAGAACTCATCAGATGATTGATATAAAGTAACTAACACCGCCCACTCCCATATACAGAAAATCTTATAAGATTTTGTATACTGTATACACAGTACATACTGCATGCTGTCACAATGCCTCTTTGCCTGCATTTTGTTGGTTTCGTGCTGCTTTGTTTCATATAATTTTTTTGTTTGTTTGTGATATTTGAGGTTTGTTTAGTTATAGTCCCAGCCCCGCCCCCTTTTGATTTATCCTTTTGATGTATCTGTCTACATTGGATGGATCATTCATATACATTAAAAACAAAGAAAATTGAAGGTTCTCCAAAGAGAAGGGGATTGTGGGGAAAAAAGATAATGAATCTGTGCTAAGACCATACATCCAAACTGGGTCAAAGATCAGTTTTTTTGCGGCGCAAGTCGGTCATACAAATACAACAAAATGAATGTCTCTGTAACTTAAACAACTTACATACATATTATTTCCAGAGCATTAATATTTACATACATGATACAACAATCAAATAAAGTATAAAATAATAATTATAAAGACTATACATATGTGTATCTGTGTATTGCACTCAATAATCTAAAAACAAACAAACAAATAATAACTATAAATAAAAACTTTGCAACATGAAAATTATCCTGAGAAGTATTTTTAATATATAGCTAGCTCTCAGACATTGCTTTTGTCCGGTACTGGAGTGAATAAATTATTCAAAACAACACAGTAATGCGTTTAAGTAAAACATATACAAAGGTTTGTAGAGAGGGGATCTTGAGAGGTTTTCTGGCAGCAGTGTCTGATAGACATTCATGGTACAGACAAGTAACTACTCGGGTAAAAAAAATCCAAATTATGCAGCCAGTCATAACATTTTGTGTAATTAATTTCTGGAAACAAATTGTGTTTGTGTTTAGATTTACTGATAGGTGTCTTCACAGAACTCCTAATTGTAAACCCCTAGACAGTTTTGAATTAAAGTCCTATATCCCCTGAGGGCATATAGTCAAATGTTTATCATAAGTATATACATGCAGGTCTGTATCTCTGTAACCTGACTGGGTGCACATTGTGTCTGAAAGAATGGCACAGCTGGTGGTGTGGTCTAGACCTGCCCAGCGCTAACAAACCTGGGTGGTGAAGCCATTAGTAGTGTGGGGTAAAACTATATATTTGTATATAATACTGATACTAATACATTTTTACAAAACACAATATTTTAGATTAAACACCAAACTCAAACTTGAAGACTAAAGACTAAGACATTATGCAAAAAAAGCTAAGTGCTAGAATATTCCTTAATTCTGGACATGATTCAGGCAAAGATGTCAGCAGAGGATAATTTGGAATAACGTGAGGAAGCAGCATGGAGCATTGTGGGTAAAGGCGCTGCGCCCGATCAGAAGGTTAGTAGTTTCTAACCTTTTATGGCTGAGTGATTTGGCACCTTGAGCAAGGCCCTTAACACCAGTTGCTCCAGGGATGACTGACTGACCCTTAACTGTGTATCACTTTGGACAAAAGTATATGGTAAATAAATACCTGTAATCACTCTGTTATTGAAAAAGACAATGGAAGTTTCCCAGCATCCAGAAAATATGTTAAACAAGTAATGCTCTCAGACATCAATATCAGTGTGCAAAAAGCCAAGAAGCCCAGCTCTAAATGACTGCAGACCAGTGGCCCTGACCTCTGGCCATGAAGACCTTGCCTACCTTAGAACTATCAAATTCCTGACTAGACCCCCCTTCCCTCCTGTCCATTTCCATACTGGGTCAATTGTCACTTTCTCTACAGACAATGAAATCAATATGGACCTTCACTAAATCCTGCAGCCCATAAGCCACCCAGGGTCCTACATAGGGATATTTTTTTATATACTTCAGCTCTGCATTCAGCACAATCCTTCCAGGACTCCTTCAGACAAAACTCTCACATCTTATTATTGTATCTGACTCCATCTGTCAGTGGATCACTGACTTCCAGAGCCTCAGCACTGCAGCCCCTACTGCTTGCTGTCTCTTCTGCTCTGCTGTCTTTACAGAAATGACTGAATGCCAGTGACCCAACTGTTAAACTCTGAAAGTTTCAAATGATGCAACATCAAGTGGACTTACAAACAACAGCAACAAGTCTGCATACAGCCAGGAGGAACATTAGCCTGTGTCCTGATGAAGTCATAATAATCTGGAGATGAATTCCCTGAAGACAGCAGAGATGATTGTGGACTTCAAGAGTTCTGGGTTGACACTCCGGTCACTCAAAATCAGGACTCACAAAAACAGCATCTTTCCCTGAGCAGTGTCTCTTCAGAACAATTGACAACACACCCCTGCCAATACAAAGAAACGTAATTACTACTGCCGGTGTCCAACACCACAATTTGGTTTATTTTTAACATGTTTACTATTTGATGTAATCATAAGTTAATTGTTATCGGTGAGATGTTTCATAATTCACTGTTCCCTTATCCTCTGTTTTTTGTTATACGTCACTACAAGCATTATGCCAAAACAAATTCCTTGTGAGTACGAACATACATTTCCAATAAATCTCATTCATTTGATATCCCCCATCCATTTTGTATACATTTGCACTGCGGATTTTGCAGCGTACTGTGGGTATTCACTGCAATTCTTTTAACATAAATATGTTTTGGTCTTTTTCAGTTACTAGGGTGAAGCAGTCTACCACTAGTGGTCAATGTCAAATTGCACTTTGTACCTTCATAAATTCACAGCATTATCTATGATTTGCTATGGATACGATCCGCAAGCAAATCCCAGGGTTTGAACCAAACTCTAAACAAATGGAATCGCAAGACACGCAAGAATGTTTTGCTTCAGACTAAGTCTAAATGCCGTCTTGTTCTCTAACCATAATAAGAGGCTCCAAACAATGAATTCAGTCTTTCTAGACAAGATGATTAGTATTTCATTATATTGTTTAGTTATTTTAGTTTCCTGTGTTTGCAAAGAAAAAACAAAAACCATCATTATTCGCAGTTGTTTTAGGAAGAGCACTGGTTAAAAGCTATTTCTTTTAATAGAATAATGTGCTTGTTTTTGAATATGGAGTGATTCTTCAAATGCAGATAAAATATTCTATCTATCTACTCTGATGTAATGTCAGCATATGAAAATTAAGTAGAGGAAGGTCCAGGGTCTGTATGGCTGCTGGATACTGCAATTGGTTTCAGAAATTGTATATCTACAATATGTACAATATTCTATATCTTTCATTGTGTTAAATCAACCAGACAAGCTTCATTCACTGCCAAATGATGCTCACAGACTGAATTTATTGCTAATGATAATGCGGATTAATTTCAAGTGACAGTGATTACAGTTATGTTGATGATAATGATGGAACAATAATAGTTGCATGAAATGATGTGTCTTATCCATCAAGAATTTCTTTACACAAAGTTTTCGGGGGAGATTTGAAATAGCTAATTTAGATCAAATCTAGATTTCAACGTTAAAAGGAGGATATTGAGACTAGAGATGCTGTATTCATATCTAATAAGCTTAGAGCCTCCAAGGAGCTCAATAGCCCTTAATTAACATCAACACAGAAGAACTTAGTAAGCTCAGTATTAAAAAAGACATTTTTGAATCCTGAGGCTCTCTGACTTATTTTTATATGGTCTCTATAATAAGGAAGCCTGAATGGAAAGGCTAAAAACAGTTTGTTGTTTAGGATGGGTACTGCAGAAGTTAGGCTCTCTGATTAAGTGCACCTGCTGAGTAAATAAGTCAGAGGTGGCCAATCTTATCCGCAAAGGGCCGGTGTGTGTGCAGGTTTTTGAGGTAATCTTTAGGTCAGCTGTTCAAACCCAGATGTGAGGACTTTTCAGCCAATCAGTCCTCTAATTGGTAATATAATTAGGGAGTTGCAGTGAAAACCCACACACACAGTGGTCCTTTTTGGATAAGATTGCCTGCCCCCGAAATAAAAAAAACAGTATACTGGGCATGCAGTTCTGATGGTTAAAAAGACCATCCTGAAGACTGAGGCATGCATGTACCAACTGCATCACCCCCCGCCTGGGATCTTCACCTTCACTCAGATAACTCTGCTCCTGTTTGATTTACCAGCCACTTATTGGTGGAATATTATTGGATGTGAAATTAAATTAAAGCCAAACAGCCGGGTCTTGAGTGATCGTGGCTGTATTTCCCACGACGGTACCAGCAGTCCCGACACTTAGCCTTGACTAATGATACCTTGATGCTATTGCGTGACTTAATGGTGCCAAAAGAAAAAAACATCAATGTGACATTGTAGTGCAGACAGATGTGGAGAACATAAAGGATACCGTGATGAAAATATAGGTGGGTGAAACATGCTTTCAGGAAGCTATACAGCCAGTTGACATTTCAGAAAGCTCAGTTAAGTATGGGAACTAGATGATTAATGAGTAACACATTTCAATATGCTGCAGTTTGGCTGAAGAGGCAAGGGTATACTAATTAACTGTAAGATCTATTTTAAGAATATCATGACTACTGACAACATAGAAGTTACTTGAAAAAAGTCAATTAATTGCACAAAATAAAATGTAAAAACAGGGTGGTGCGGTGGTTAGCACTGTTGCCTCACACCTCTGGGACCTGGGATCGAGTCTCCACCTGGGTTCTGTGTGTGTGGAGTTTGTATGTCCTCCCCATGTCGTGGTTGGGGTTTCCTCTGGGTATATGCTGGTTTACCCCCACAGTCCAAAGACATGCTGAGGCTAATTGGAATTACCAAGTTGTCAATAGGTGTGTGTGAGTGTGCCCTGTGATGGGCTAGCCCCCTGTCCTGGGTTGTGCCCATAGGCTCCAGACCCCCTGTGACCCAGAAGGATAAGCATTTTGGAAAATGAATGGATGGAAAACTTGTAAATATTTCTCTTTTGACCCACCTCTTTGTGTTACTATAAAAATACCAAAGAAAATCTACATAAATCAAACACTGCTGTGATTTACTGAGTCTCAATTATAAACATAAAACTTTCTTTGGTTTATTTTCTTACCTCTTTTTAAATGTTTTTGCATCCTTACTTTTTCACCTTTTTAAATATCTCAGATGGACCAGGAAACAGGAGAATGAAACAGGAAAATGAAATGTGGTCTTTAAATGCAGTGAGGTTGAGCACATGTCCAGCTCATTTAGCCAGCACAATGCTGCCATTCGTCCTCTGAGGGCGGCTGGTTTGAGAGCCCACACTTGCCCATTCCGTTACTGCTTTATGGTGTCCGTGTCTCCGCGTTGCATGTCAAGCATTCAAAATATGTCCCTTCCTTGCCTGCAGCTTCCTGTTGTTTTGCTCCTGGGAGATAAGGAATGATAGGCTCGTGCAGATATGATGCGGTAAGGCTTCCACTTGTGTGATGTCGTTCTCAGATCTTGAGTGGATCCCAACATCAAATTAGTGTCAGATTAAGATTATGATGGATCACTATCCACTTGTATGAATGCACACCAAAAGATCTCATAGAGGTAGCAGACACTAGTATTTAAAGAGGTGGCTGCCAGTAAGAATTGGGAACTTGGAGGACAGGAACAGGATAACATATGGTTAACCAATGTTACAGCTTCAGGTGAATAAATATGTTCTTCACCAATAGCCTTTTTCATCTCTAACCAATCATTCTTAAGATGTAATTCCTTTTGATCAAACTATATGGTTAAATCACCCCAATAATGGGGTTAAATTATGTGATTGGCTTAATATTAAAACTTTCCAATAACTTCAGAGTGTGTAGATGTTGTTTTTTAACAATAGAATCCTGTTGCTTCCTGTCTCTGGTCTTTGAAAGAAATGAATGTGAACGTATTATGGCTGCCAGGCAAAAGAATAGGGTCTTCTGCGTCTGCTGTGGCTCCACATATAGATGTTTTCTAGCCCATGGCCAGGCAGCGGCCTGAGAAAGGGGCCTGAGGGGTAGTGGGGGGGGGGGGTATCTCTTCATTCTGAAGATGTTCCTGCCATTCCAGACTGCAGTTTCATTTATCAACTCAGTCAGACGTTAGACATCCTTACAGACTCTTAGTTGGATGATAAAATAATAAATACAGGAGATGTGACCCTTGTACCTACAGTGCCGCTCCATCTGTAACGAAGAAAAGGTTCTCAGTCTACTTAGATTGTGTTCCGGAACGGGGTGGCAGGTCACTTACCGGTGAGTTAATGAGATTTCAATACTGAAGTTATCTTACCATGAAGCCTGTGCTTGCTACGTACCATATGCCAGACCGCCTGTTTTTCCACATGACCTCATTCTGACCTGGAAGTTTTTAGTGACACCAAAAGACCCAATGAGTTCCTGGTTTTTTTTTTGGGGGGGGGGGGGGGGGTTTAGTGTCGGTAGGGCCCCATGGTGTTTATATCGCCT
>JAODLD010000113.1:26524374-26556122 GCA_026781065.1 Mormyrops boulengeri
CCCCCCCCCCCCCCCCCCCCCCCGCCCCCCCCCCGCCCCCCCCCCCCCCCCCCCCCCCCCCCCAGCAGTCCCGGTATGGCCCCATGCTGTTTATCTCTCCTTCCTTCCTCCTGTTCACAGGCATCTCTTAATTACCACATGGCCCTTTATGGAGTTTCAGGCGCTGCATATGTAATTGTACCCCAGTCCGATTCATAGTATTGTTGGTTGACAGAGTTTGTTTTATAGGGACACATCTGTCTCTGCTTCTCCTGGGAAGGTAAGATATAAATTCACTCATTGTAGAAGGTAAGGTAACTATAATCCAAAGTTTTACAAGCGGGATCATATTACACCCATAGATTCTTTTTTTTACCAATTTTATCGTCTAATTTTACATATCAGTGTTACATTATTCTTTATACATCACTGGTGCTGCGCAGTGCTGATCCTCCACTGAGGTGTAGCCTTTGTGGAAACTTTGGCTATTATCTTTTAATATAAACTTAATGTAATATGTCCATCTAACCAGGGGCCATAGTCCTTCACAATAAAGTATATAGCTACATTACCTATAGGCAGCTTAGTGCTTGTATGCGCTCTGTGTCCTCTACGATCTCATTCGATTTAGACCAGATCATTTTATAATCCCTTGCCCACCGCAAGCATCAAGTTGTTTTTCCATGGTGCGTCAAAAACAGAAATCATTGTTTGGGGAATGAGCTGGGGGTGTCCATCTTTCCTGGGCCACTTGTTTGCTGTTTGTTAAGACATAGTGGGGAGGAAATCGGCTGTGAGGCGCGAGGGGCGAAGCCTGCTGTGCGTCATGTAAAGCGATGCTGAAATGTTGACGTGAGGAGTGCTGACAGGCGGCCACAGTTAAGATGCCACGGTCTCTGCATGTGCCAAGGTCCAGAATACCCCCTGGCCAGTTTGTTTGAAGTCTAAGGGTGATTATTTTTCAGCCTCCAAAAAAGCTCCTTGTGTCATTGCCAGATGATGAGATAATATTTAAAAGATGTCAGTACATACTTCTGACCTTTCCTTCGACTTCTGTTACATTCAGTCTGGGCACTGCAAACAGAAACAGTTTTAATCAGTTTAATATCAGCTCTAACAGTTGCTTTTCAGTACAAAAAAAACCCTGGTTATGAACCTTATGTGCAAATGTTTGACAATTGAGATTTTCAATTTTTAATGCGTGAGGTTTATTGGTCATCTAGCCCTGCTTTTGGATAAAGGACTCCCTATATTGTAAACAATAAGATTCACAGCAGCTCATCTCCCCAGGTCTTCTGCTGAATGGGTAATGACTGGGGCATGTTCTGTAGGACTGCATGTAGCTGAACACGTTTCAGCATAGGAAGAAAGGGAATTTAACAGACATAACCTTTGTATCCACAATGTTTTAAAACCAAAATCACTGTGCCTAAATTACATTAATATTATATTGTGGCGCCGAGCAGTCTGAGGCATTGTGATGGCGGCGGCGAATAAACACGAGGTGGCACGGACTGACACGAAAATGCTCTTTTAATGAAGTCCTTAAAAGGGCCGCACTCAAGTAACCATAATGCGGAGACAATGAATGGCAGGCAAACACTTAGTTACACTTAGGATGGTACGGCGCACACGCGGGGGGTAATTACACAATGGGTAAGACATGCAAGGATCAGGCAAGGACTAAGTACAACCACAGTTAGGGCACACGCGACAACCGGATTCACATAACTACAAGTATTTACACTAACAACAGTTACACACTGGGGCTATTTACAATGCACAGCCCACCAATATTTATCAGGAAAAATTGAAACTGCATTTATTTAGATCATTTACATTATACATATCAAATATCAAATGGTTTATTCAAATCACGAGTCCTTTCAAGTTATTCTCTAATGCTACAAAATGAAAAGTTGTAGAATGTGTTTCACAGGTACCTCTACACTGGCCAGGTCTGCAGAGGGAAACCGAGAACCTGTTTAGATCAAGGGCTGACGACGAATGCGTGTCCTAAGGCCTCGAGCCGCATTTCAGGAACTCCCATGTTCCTCTACCAAATTCACATTTTATGTGTGCCCCCCCTCAACGAAAAAAAAAGAGACACCGGTCTGACATCATCCATCTAATTATCCCATAATCATTTCTCCCTTAACGGAGCACTTCATCAAGCCGGCATCTTGTTTAATCAGTTGCGGGAAGGAAATAAATGTCACAGAGGGGACTTCAGAGTATGGGGAGAAGGACCATATGCTGTCATCAACATCACAGTGTTTATTTAAATTCACGATCATAGCCGCAGATGACATATATATGTGTGTGGAGATATATGTGCGTGTCTTCCTTTACCATCCTACCTCTCTGTTCAGACGAACTTCCGTATCTTTATACTATAAGCTAGCCTGCCAATAGAGGAAGTCTGCATGCAATGCACCACACCTCTACAAGCTTCCAGCTTAACCTTTTTCTGATTATCAGATGCATTATTTTGCATCTTATTTTTGGTATAAAGCTCCTTGATTAGTATCGTTGTAGACTCCCTATACATGGAAGGCTGATCTCAGGGTGACTGTTAAAGGCAGAGACAGTGTGAGTTTAATAAATTAGAATTTATGGAACCATGGTTTGACCCCCCTATTCAGGAAACTCTGGGGCACACCACACGCCACACTTTTGCACAAATAAAGATGAGGAGATATAACAGGCTTTGGCAGAGAACATCTGTTCCGTATTAAGGCCATAAACAGGCTGCAGGCACCCCAAGTTTACTGAGAACCCTGGTCTACTTTGACTCCAGGGCCCTGGGTGTCCACCTTCCACAGTACCCATAATACCTCTGTGCACCACTGACATGAAGTCCAGCAAGCAAAAAAACCATGTCAAGCGTCAAAAAAAAGTTAAATGTACACGGTCAACATACGGATGGGAAGCAATGTTAGATAATCATTGCAAATACTTGCAAATAATATGAACCAATGATTTGAAATGTGACATTGGCCCAGGCTGAGTGGGATCGGTTGGGATGCAGCCTGAAACAATTAGCCTTTGCTGCAGAGTGGAACGTGCGTAGACGTTAATGGGGATTCCTCTTGGGAAGTACGGAAAGGCTATCACTGCTGCCTGGCCTTCACACAGCAGCCCACGGGCATGTTTATTAATTGATGTGTTGGAATGAAACTTCTTTTAATAACAGGTAAATTTTCTTTAGCAAATATTCATTTGCATCCTATGTTTTGTATCCTTTATAAGTCATTATAAATTAAGTCATTAAATTTCAGGGTAAATTTTGATATAGAAATGAGGAAAAAAATATACACTAGTTTGTAATAAGTACCCAAATTAAACAGCTGCTATGTATGAGACTGTTAAAGGTTTGTGGGACTGCTGCTTGGGTAGTCATGAATTTTACAGCCTACAGCAGAAAATGAAAAATCTGCTCACTGTGTCACGTATGTGTGCCAGACTGAAAGCAGTTTTCCACCTGAGTTTGGTTTTCTTTTGAGAAACACAAATAAATCCATTGCTTGTAAAGTTTCTTTGTCCCTCCTAAATAGTATCTGTGTTCCAAAATTCACATCAGTCTTTTTTTTCCAGGTATTTTCTTTAAATTTTTAGTTTATTCAAGATTCAAGAACTTTATTTGACATTTGTGCACGTACGGACAGTGTGAATGCATAAGATTTTTTGTGCAAAGTTCTGAGAGTCAGCAGTAAAAGAGTGTAATAATTAAAAATCAAGATAAGTAATAAAGACGAAAAATGAATAGTAAGGATCACTGTAAAATGCAATAAAGTACTCGCTTTCAAACACCTTGTGGTACAAAAATAAGTAATAATGGAACAGAGTAAACTGTAGTGAAATACCCACTATTAGGGTACACACTGTAAAACACTTCACATTACACATTTACGTGTATATTCAGTTTTTCTGTGTAAGTTTCTTGCTGTAGTTTAATTTACTGGTGAAATATGCAACTTGCTTGTAAAGCATGTCTCCACCACATTGAGTGATGCTTATTAATTAAAACTTTGTGTGATGGACAAGTACAGGTCAAAGTTCACATCCTCCCTTGTCATTTGAGTCCACTAGCACAAGTAAAAGTCCACCTCCGGACACACGGGCCACTAATATTTACTGCTTAGTTTATTTGGTCTTAAGACCCTTTAAAGTAAAAACAGGCAAGGGGGAAATGCCCTCTGTTAAACAAAATAAAATGACCACAACCAATATGCCTGCTAACCTAATGTCAAAAATTCTGTATTAGGTCAAACCACAATCAGGATTTAAACAATTATTCTGGATTTTATTGCCTATTGAGTCAGATGCACACACAGTATCAATTTATTTCAAAACTGATGACCTGATGATTTTAGATTACTAAAATTTCACCATAGCCTAAATTTCACCATTTCAGCATGGCAAAAGGATGGACTGAGTATCTTGATGTCTTGGTTTGGTATGAGGGGAGCAGGTGGACATGACTTTAATCCCATTATTGAAGCTGGCCTGACTATGATCTCTGCTCATTGAGGGCAAGCTTAATGTCTATTACCACATGGGCAGCTTATTTTTTTATTAAACCGAACAGAAATGGCAGAAAGAAGGAAACGAAAGAACAGAAAATCTTGATGATGAAAAGGCCAGTCCCTGTTTTGCTGCTAGACTTGATTGAAGGACAAGGCCCCTGGCGTGAGCTGTATGAGATTAAATCAGGTCCAAGTAAAGCAGGAATGTTCCCTGTAGACCCTAACAGGAAAGTGAAATAACACACGGACCCAAAACATGGCACACATAACACACAAGGCTCAAAACATGCAACATCGTTAGTAAATACCTTTGCTGGTTATTGGAATAAGGATCATAACTGATAAGCATTGTAAGGAGTTTCCCTGAGAATGGTGTGTGTGTGTTATGTGTGTGTTTGATTTTGCAGCACTGTTGCAACACTCTAATCTTCTGTCACCTCACTTCAGGAGCCGCGGCTCTTCAAAGCGAATGCAAAGTTGAGCACAGATGAAAGGCCACGTCACTCGTGCCTTTTCAAAACCCGGCCCTTTATCCACCTGCCTTCCCCCCATGCCCTGCGCCGGATTTCAAGGAGCAAGGCATGGATTAGGAATGGATCAGGAGGCGAAAATATAATACCTCACCCAAGGATGTGCGGCACCGCGCCCCCCCGCCCCCTTCCTCACACGAGAGTGTGTCGGCACATCAGTCCCGGCGAGTGACGTCCTAATTTGGCACACTTCTCCCATGTCAAATGCCAGCGTGGACCTGTCAAGCGAGCCTGTGTCTTTAGATGCAGGTCATGACATTTCAGTGCTTGCAGATGAAAACTGGAGCAGTCTGATGCAAATTTACACATATTTACCTGCAATAAAGCAGATTGAATGCAAATTCTTCTCTGAAAATACAGCTGAAATCAATTTTTATATAATTGCTTACATTTTTGTATTGCTAATCTTTTTTGAAATAGCCTTGACTATGTCATTAGACGCATAAGTGGAAATTCTTTTCCTGAAAGTTTAGCATATGACCAGAAAACCACAATACCAAAAGCCAAGGCAAACACTGAAGTTAAGAAAAAAATGAATGGCTAACTAAAGTGAGTGACTCGAATATATTTGTGGATTTTTTCTTTCCTTTTTAAGGGTACTTGCGGGCTATTCAGCTGTCAGGGTAGTGCTACAAAATATGTCCAGTCAGGCACTGTGATTGCTAAGCCACTCAACAGAAACATTTGAAAATGCTAAAACGGTCATGTCATCATTTACAGTATTACGGATTTATAAGGGGAGGGAAGGGATTTTATGATGTTACTTTTTTCGTTTTACCTAAATTGAAGAAATAAAAAAATGCCGATCTTGCAGATGGAAATTAGTATTCCATCATTAAAACACCAGTATCGCAGAATGGAGGTGTAAGTGCAAGGTGTCCTCTCGTGATCACAGAGGTCACGCTGTCTTAGGCAGGAACAAAGCTCCTCATTCATATGGGATGCTCTCAGAAGTCGGAGAGTAGAGTAATCCCATCACTAACAAGGCTGAATAAATAAAACCAATGGTATCTATAATCACATGTTACAAATGTCGACGGAATCCTGTCATGCTGACAAAAGCATTTTCGGCTGTTTATTTAAATTGTGGAGTGACTGTGCTTTTGGGGATGCTTTTCCTGGCGGCGCTGGGCAAAGGCCTTGAGAGAGGTGATCCTGTGGAAATAAACTACATTGATGAGGCTTCTGGTGGCTGAACATGCAGAGATGGCTTCTGTGACCAATTGTCCATTCTTATACATATTTCGGAACACTTCCATATTGATGTCCTTCCTCTATTCATGCTGGCACTTACAGGAGGAGTTATTTCTTTGTCTTAATTCAAATGGCAAAACCTTTTCCTCCATTGAGTCTGTAAATCATGTGTGTGTAACTTGCTTTGCCAGCTGGGAGCTGCTCACCAGCATGTAGAGTCCAAAATGGGAATGGTGCCTGGCTCTCTCACTGTGGACGTCAGGGACATTTATTTTGAGGAGCGTCTGAATACTGTACAGGACGGAGTATCCCTCTGAAAGGTCCTTAAGGACAGTGCAGAGCTTATTTTAGTGCCAGATAGGGATTCAAACCACCTGGTGTCTCTTGGAATTCATTCAGCTGCAATACTGCATATTGTTGCTTTATTATCTTACAAATTACTTTTACCAGATAAGCTACTTGTTGGGCTTCAGGGAGATTAAGGCACGTGTAATAAAGCTCAAAATTTTGCACTTGACAAAGAGTATTACTATCCTGACTGGAATTTATCCAGCATGATTTTGATTTATTTATTTGTCTGTGTATTTATTTATCAATATGTTGTATACCAATCTCGCTGGGGCTGATTTGCGAGTATGCTGGGAAGCCGGGTCTGGGTGACATGTTCCCTGGCTCTCTCATGTTTCGATCAGCTTGGCTCGGGTAACAAACACTTCCTGACATCTGCACCTCGCCATCGACAGTGGGGGCCGTCGGCAACTCCCTCGTTAGCAGGCTCGCCAGTCTGTCTCCATGGTAACGGCATCCTCAGGGAGTCCCCGATGATAGCAATGCTCTGAAAGCATTTGGGAGAGCTGTCAAATAGTCCTCCTTTTTGAGTGTTTATTTATTTATTTGTTTATTTCTTTATTTTTTTTTGGTTCCTCTGAACATATTTTTTATACAAAAAGTGCCACCACAGTCTGGGAGTCCTTCAGGGGCTGAAGGAATGTGTCAGAGATTTTCCAAGACTCATATCAAGTTTTTGTGTGTGTGTTTTTGTCTGTCAGTGCTTGACCAATTTATCATATCAAGGTCACCATTGTGATTCTCATCCCAGAACACCATTAATGCAGAAAGATCCCATGTATCTTCCAATTTTATGATATATTACAGGTTTATCTGACACCCTCAAAAGCCTGAAGCCTGTCTTCTGTTATTTAGCTCCTCCTCCCATCCCTCAATGGAATGAATTAAGCAAAGTTCGTCTTTTTTTCCATTTCTCTTCAGACAAAGGAAATGCACGGAGGAAGGCGAAAGAGAGAAATAGTACATACTGACTCAGTGGGATAGTGGATTCCAGCAAAAGTATGGTAGCTCTTGTTTCTTGGAAATACTGGTATTAGTTAAACTGAATACAGTAGTTCTTTGGACCCTTGCAGTTCTGTGTGAAAAGCAGAGAGATAACAAGGTAGACACTGTACGGTAGTTCAGTAAGAGTAGGCAGGTAGAGATGCAGTAGTGTGCTATCTATTTGGCACAGTAATTACAATTATGCATGAATGACCCTGATTAGGATAAGTGGTTAGATTATGGATTGGATTAGTTATGGATGGATGGGTGGATAGATGGATTGATCAATGGATGGATGGATGGATATGAATGGGATTTCTGGACAAATCTGGGGAGAATTGTGTTGCTATTATATTTAATGTAAGATGAAATCTTAGAGTAGGGCAGCCAGATGTTTTTTATGTTGAATATTGTTTTTCTCCTTCTATGTAATGGTATGGACAGAAATTGAGTATTTCTTTATGCTTTAGTTCTGATTCAATTAAGTCTCTTGAACATGTGGTGTATTATTACTATGTTACTTTAACTACTACTATATTTTAAAGGAATTTAGTTTCATCTTGTAATATGTAATGAGCCTTGGAGGAAAGAGATGCAACAAAACAAACATTTTCAGTCTTAGTTTGAAATGTATGTGCTGTTTGCTAAGTGTGGTCCATGGGCAAATTTGGCAGGAGGAACACCAAGACTTCCCTTTATCCTGCCCGCGATTTGTGGCACCAAACCAAACTCAGGGCACCAGCACTTTCATTTTAAAATACCACAGAGACATACAATTATTTTGCCCCAAATAAATCTTGGCAGATTGTTTTGTGTTCCATTAGTCAGTTGCCATTCCCTGCTGAAAACATTTTCACCGTGGTCAAGATAATTACCTCCCACAGTAGAGAAAACTGAAAATCGTAAAATTACCCTGGTCTTCTATAGATCTTTTAATACGAAAACACTGTGTTGAAGGCCCACAATGGTAAAATAGCCAAACAGAAGGTTGCATTTGAAATTTATAAATATGGAAATGAAATGTCGAAAAGCAAGAATTTCAGAATGCAAGATTTTAAAACTAAATCGAAACTGCTAATTTTAGGCAAAAAAGAGAAAAGACCTGTAGGACAATTTACACATAACATACCCTATCCTTCCCATGACTGGGACCAAAAGGAGCAGTTGGAAGATGGATGGATAGATGGATGATGGATAGATGGATGGTTGGATACCTAGCCTAGCTGTCACATTCAGTCCAAATTCCATTTCGCAGTTTACCTGCTACAGGTGTGCACACCCACCTCCAGATCTGTGGCGATATGTTCTCCTGTCTTAATTCCACTGCTTTTTTGCTGTATGACCTTGTCCTTGACTTATCGCAACACATGAGTCCAGCACAGCTGCTTCAGCTGCATACCTCACAGTCAGAGGCACTAGTCCTGTCATTGCTGAGTACTTGGACATTCTCCTTTCAAAAAGGAAAGGATTCACAGCCACATGACCTGGCAATATGTGACTATGACGCTTTGTGCTTTGCTAGTAAAGTTGTTTTTTTTAAGGCTGTTCCATTTCTGTAACATTACTAAAGTTCCTCATAGGCTTTATCGCTTTCTTGTGTTACCCTGAGTTTCTGTGTGTTTCTGAAACTGGGTGGAAAAGGAAAATGTGTAAAAGAATGATGCAACCCTTAGAGAAGCCCTCTGACTATATATCTTTCAAGTTTAGGATTACAGTTCACAAAAAGGCAAAAAATATAAATCTGTAAACCTTCTAACATGACTTTAAGAAAACCCCCTCAGGATTTTGAAATTGTTTGACATTAGTTTTTTCACAGGTATCTTTGCAGACTGTTGTGAGTATTTTAGTTCAGTTTGATTTAAGTTCAAAGTAAATGTTTATTAAATCAAGAATTGTGTGTCATAGATACATAACCTCTCAGTTTAGTGAATTTTTGTAAGGTCTCCATTCGGATGACAGTCTAAGTCGAATGTTCACCATACAAAACTGACCGAAAGGTCACATGTCTCCTGATAGCTGGAGCTAACAAGACGGAAGAAGTTCTGCATCTTATTGCTGGCACATCGCTTGTAGCCATGGCAACTTAGGGCAGCCAAGACCTCACAGGTGATTGAGAGGAAACAGTGGAATTGGGGGGGGGGGGGGGGGATGTACACCAAATATAAAATGGCAGAGCACAGCAGGCAGACCTAGAAAAGCTCCTACCTCCGCTGGTGCTCTGACACACAGCAGAAAAGCATATCAAGCCATCACCGGCACAATGGGGGTTTCCCAGGTACCAGTGGTCAAGCCTCTGTTATGTGCCAAGCCCTGTTGAGGAATCCAATTAGACCTGGGCTGTCTGGTATTTTTTTTTTTAACCAATCCAGCTCCTTGTGCTTGAGCTCATTTTGATGCTGCTATGTGCAAGGCCAGGGCTAAGCAGGCTTGCTGATGGTTCGCTGGTATTAAAAGCATGTCTCTCCATAACTCCTGACAATGTAATGAGGAACAGCCCAGACTCCATGGAGAGGCAGGGTTAGGGCAGTGGACTGCAATCCATTTAATTAATTATAACACCGATTCACAGACATAAGATGATTTGTTGTTTGCCTCAACAGCTCAGAGACATGCATTGTAAGGTATTCTCTGAGAGTTTAATATATATCTTTCCACCTGACATAGGGACTAATGAGGACGGACGGCGAAAGTTTGTATGGTCTCCTTTGTGGTGATAGGAGTCAGCTTGATGACATCATCACTGATGGAAGGCCTGCATACACAGAATTCTCTGACTGATAGCTGAAGGAGAATCTGGAACCGGGCAGCAGAAGAGTTTAATTACTTAATCACTTGAGCATTATAATAATGAGCCAATTAGCTGGCCCCAGTGTTATACAGAGGTGAGCAAGATTTGGTTCTCCAAGCAATCTGACATTTCCACAACATGCATGATAATTTCATCCTTTTTTGCTTGCAGGAATAATGTATCTGAAAGCTGTTGCTGTGGTGTAGTAAAAAGAATATGAGCGCTTCTTTACTGGGTGCTTTACTGTGTCTTGTTTTTGTCATAATAAAGTTAAACATTTAAACGTGATACGTTTATTTGTGCTGTCTCTTATCTCAAAGTCAGTGACAGAGAGATATTGGGGGTTCTGAATTTCTGACCATTACAATGTGGGATGTGGGGAAAAGATTTAATATAAGATGTATTTTGTCAAATCAATATACATTGTTTTTTACCCACCCACCCCAAACACACACATTTACAGCTTATAGTTCCACATATTCATTGTCTTCAAAATATCGATGTTGCTTTAGTCATTGTGTGTCATTGAGAGATACAGAGGCCAATAAGAAGCCATTGGAGACTGACCACAGGTGGTAAGATGATGACATGATAATATATTGGCCTTAATGGGGAAACAAAGGCAAAAGGAAAGCAGGTGCCCACAGCTGTGACCAAAGCACTCCCACTGTGGGGCTTTGCTGTAAAGCCGGCCCCAGTCCTGAAAGGCACTGCCACTGTTTGGGTCATCAACTGCTCTCATTCATGTCATCTCAGACATGCACTGCATGCCATCCTGCATGTGGTGTCCCACTGAGCTTTTGTAATAAGCCATCTTTGTACCTCATAATATTATTCCCTGGCATACTTATCTTCTTTTCCTTGTCTTCTATAGCCTTATCTGTGGCCCCATATCACCTACTTCCTGCTCATATATCCATACCACAAGATTAGCTGCACAGATATACACCTCTGATTTAGCATATGAAAGTACAGAACTGAAAATAATGTAGATCTGTGAATAATCTGTGATGATTTTTTTCCTTCAGCCCCTCTATCTTCTGCAATCACTTTTTGTCTTATTTCCAAAACATCAATAGTGATTGAAAACTAATGCTGACGAATTCAGTAAACAGCAAATCTTCTTCTCTTCCATCAGTAGATCTGCTATGGAGAACTTGTCTGACTCCAATGGTTCGGAGTCTGAAGAGCTTGGCCGCATCCCCTGCTTTTTTCCAGAGGACAGAACACAGAAATGGTGATTACTGCTTGCTTTGCTCCATCTCTTGATAAACAAGGTTCCTCTTTTATCTTTTTTTTTTTTTTTTAGGAGGAAACAGTACCCAATGACTGTGGGATATTTGCCAACACCTACCTGTGGTGGTGCACATGAATTCACAGGATGGTAAGAAAAAAACAAGTCAAACTATGAAGAAGGTCCTCATGGAGCAATGCAAAGCTTCTGTTGTCCAGGTGAAAGATTTATTTTGTCCATTGCTAGAGTGGTTTTAGGATTTTCATATTCAGCAAAATGTATTATATGACATCTTATCTCAACAATGTAAAATGTATGTATGTATGTGTGTGTGTTTGACTGGAAATATACATTATTTGTTTGGCTTAAATTACTGGCCTAGAAACAATTATGCCGAAGTACTTGCAATGGACAGGCAGGTTTCTACAGAGCAAAAATCATACCAACAGTAAAATATATTTATGAGTTGCACCTCAGAAACAGATTTCAGCTACAGAAGCATTTCTAAATGTGAGACATTCACTGAATAAGTGAGAAATCATTCTCAGGGATGTTGCGTGAGAGTGACATAAAAAGAATTAAAATTAAAAACCCTCAAGTAAAACCAGCATGTCAGAGAAATGCACAGCAGCAAAACATAAATATTTTAAAGCCATTCAGTTCCATCTTACCATGAACTTTATCTTCTCACTATCTTTCATTCTGCATCCACCCATTGCGGAATGTCACAGCAACCCTCTGCACTTGCTGATGTTTACTCTCTGCACACCACAGATTCACTTTTCTTGTATTGCAAACCAGGTAGCCCACCAAAATGTAGCTGCCCATGTCATGGCCCTCTGCTGCTAATGATCAGGATCATTTTATTATGGCCACTGCTTCTTAAAGTGCAGTTCACTGCAGTACACTGGCACTCAGGAGTGATTGCAGTGTTTTGTAAGATATTAATAATAACTCAGGTTACTGGATAAATAGCACAATTAATTCATCAAAACACTACATAAAAACCCATAAATAATCTGTTATTAAGTTACATTACCTGTCGTTAGAATGTCTTCTGGCTTTGCTCTTTGATCCCCATTTTATGTAAATATAAACCCATGCAATAATGTATAAGCACTGAAAATCGTGAAGTAGCACTTTACCTTTGTTTTCATTAACATTATGCTTTTTGGGTTTAAGTGGTCTGACTTATTTGGGATACTTGATCCATACCTTAAAAATGAATGAGGACTAGGGAATTGGGGCAAGCCTTTGCCTGGATAAACATGTCTCCAAATATATGATAGACTATTTCTGCATTTCTATTTTATTTACACTGCGTTCACCTAGTAATTCGGCCACCTCTGTTTGCAATCAAGAAAATTATCTTTTGATATTCTGTTTAAAATAGCTGGTAGCATAATCGAATCTGAAACGTATATTCTGCAAGGTCAGGAAGCCTTAAAACAACCTAGTAGATAAAGTATTCAGTTTTGTGTGACAAAAACCATAGGAGTATCAGTGTTAATGAGATGTCCGGGAGAACACGGGAATGCACTAACAACAGGGAGGAGACTGTCTATCGTTCCATATAGCTGACCTTAAGGCGAGGTCAGGCCTATCGCTCCCACTGAACTGCCGTCATGCACACCAGACAGTGCATTAGGAAATAACAGCTAATTTGACAGGTTAGGGAGGATGTGTTATGATTGCCAGAGGGGCACACTCAACATGCTGTGTACCAGTGCGGGGGTTGGGCTGCAGGGAGCCAGCACAGGGGCCGTATATTGTTCTCTCTGCAGCTAATCCACTCAGTGGATGACTGACGTCCTCCTGTCCATCAAAACGTCACCCGAGGCCTGCATTTAATGAGATCCATTCCCGACCGTGAGCAGCACTCCTCATATCTTGCTCAGATAAAGCCTGTAATTAAGCTAATTCCTAATTCTTTGTGTATGCATGCATGCATGTGTGTGTGTGTGTGTGTGTGTACGTGTCTGTGTGTGTGTGTGTGTATTCTGGGTGGCAGCAGTGAGGGTGCTGCTAGCACATGGCACCCCTGAGACCGTGTCACACTCCACATTAGCTCATCAATCAGCAGTCCAGGGGGAGCTAGTTACGATGCACGCCGTTGCCTTTCATTAGCAGCTCATTTGTCTGATTGAAGATTACCTCTTCACCTGTAACTGAGAGCATTCATTGACTAGGCTTTAAATGAGTTTAAATGCATTAAATGCATTGCGTGCTGTGGTTGCTGCACATGGACGCAGAATCTCGATTGGGGTCAGAAACTGTATCGCTGTTGTGTTTTCTGTATAAAAAAAGAACATAATTGGCATCTACATGACTCATTTTTTTCCACCACGAACATAATCAATACATGTAGAAGATAGAAAATTTAATGCAAACCATAAATAGAGTTATTAAAGCATAACTGCAATTATAACAGCCTTCAGTTCAGTGAGTTAGAGATGTGTACCTGTGTTTGGAAAGCCGTGCTTTCAGCAGAGTAATCTTACCGTCTTCGTATCCTAGAACAGGGCCCTTAACCCCAAGCGCTACTGAGGGGGCTCAGCACTGGCCGCTCTTGCACTGTGTCCTCAAAATAAGAACTGCTCTCACCTGTATGTATATGTCCATGTCTCTCATGGAGAGAAAGATGGGATCTGTGAAAACCTCCCATTGTGCCCACAAGAGTAAATAAAGTACCGCTGTTCCTGTATGGAGATAGTCTGCAGGCTGTAGTCGCAGTTCTGATTTGGGAATTCCAGATCCCAAGACTCAAATTGTTGCTGAACTCCGTCATACATGTAAGTAGCTCAGAATAAATAAAGCAGTAAATAATATGAGTTGAATTAAGTTAAAAAACATTAATTATTTGGGTATAAATACAGCAGGTGCATACTAGTAAAAAGGAGATTCCAAGTCAGGTTTCAAAACCATGAATAAGAGTCACATTATGTCGAAGCAGTTACAATATTTTAGAAAAACTGGCAATTTGTCTTTTAGCTTCTAATACTGTGCCGCATATATTAGCCAAATATTCCTTTTGAAACATATTTCTCTTATTAATGTTTGATACTACAAGATCTAGCATATTGTCCAGTAATCCTCACCTGGAATGCTGTTTGCAGTGTGGACTGTATACAGCCAGAAACATTCCAGTCACACGTGGGAATAGAAGGATCCGGACTGATCCCTGGGCTTCTGGAATGATCTGCTGTCTGGGCAGAGGAAGCACAGTCCAGCCTGCTGCATTCCAAAAGACAAGGGCTTTTTTTCCAAAATTAAAATACGCAGAAGTTGCCTTTGACCCCAAGCCCTCACCAACCTGGTGCACTATCCCATGTGCCCCTGGCCATGCAGAGCGTGTATCTCAAAGCCCTAATTAAAGGGCTTTGTTCCAGCCACATTTGAAGGAACATGACAAAGAAGCCGTGTTCTCTATTGTGTAGCAAATATGAGTGTTATTCTCTCTCTCTCCTTTTGGTGGAGGGAATTATGTTAGCAATTTATGTTATTTCTTGTGTTAAGGGAATGCATTTACTTAAGCAACTGTATTGGATGAATACAGTCTAAGACCAATACAGTTAAATCCAGCTGCAGACAGAAATTAAAAATTGCTTCGCCAGCATCTCCACCCCCAGTCAATTACATAAAGATTGTTGTAATCCATAATGAATTACTTGTAATCCATAGTCCACGGTGGCTCTGTCCTCTATGCATTTTAAGCAATCACTTCAAGCATGCAAACGAGGCCTTATACTTAGTAATAACTCTGCCAGCAGTATACTGTTTCACATGTCAAGAAATGATATTCTATTTATTCAATTATCATGATCACCTGATTTAACATGACAGGTTGAACACTAATTAACTAGCCAAACCATGTTGGGCTTTGGTAGAACTTTAAACATATTATGGCTATTGACAGTACTTTGAAATTTTCAAAGGAATCACATGCAGTAACAGCACCATTGAGGAGTTCTCCCTGTTTCATGTGAATGTAGTCACAGGTTTCCTCAGATGTGAGACCCAAAGGAATTCAATTTCAATCCACTCTTTTACACTTCAGTATAAATATAAGTGGTGTGAAAGCACAGTCTTAAAGCTCTCCATCTATTAATGCACATGGACCCCTTAAAGGGAAGGGGGTAGAGGGGTGGGGTGAGTTGAGATCCACGCCGCACCTCATTTGGAAGAACCGTTTTGTCAGGCGGTTCTTTACTGAGGTGTGGAAGGACGCAGAGCAGGACAATGCACCATTGGAGTGTTTCTGGCGTGACAGCACTCAGGGAACGCTTAAGTCTGTTTATGCTGATTGATGAACATTGGCTGAGGAATGAAGGAATTGATCTCTGAGATCATTGGTAATTATCATGTCATTAATTATGGCCCTTGCTTTCCTCGGCACCTTATAAAAATATGTCTGTGTTCTCTGTGTGGCCTGGCCATGCCAGGCTGGTGAGAGGATCACTGAGCCTTTGTCATGTTCTTTGGAGTTGGCATATGGCTTAGTCTTTACAATATATTGAGCTGTCAATAATTATGTAAATGATCAGTTGTTGTGTTAAATGAGTATGAATGGTGTATGAGTATGAACTAATTACTATAATTATGGTACGACCACTTGAGGGGGCAAAAATGACTCATTTACTACACAAGAACAAACCATGAATAATACAGGTTTCCCCATAAAATACATGAACTGTCATGATTGATTAATGATGAATGAACATGAGATCACTACTTAACATACACTTAGTTACTGGTTAATTAATGCATTAAGTAAGCGTGTACTACTACATTATTCATGTCCCCTCAAGTAAAGTGTGACCGGGGCATCTATTTTTACATATCACATGTATGTTAGTGATTAATGAATTTTTTAGCGAAAAGTTCTACCGATTGAGAGATAACATTTGCCTTTACATTTACAAGTATTTATGCAATACCCAATTTTATAAAGGACTGTAAATGTAACATTGCTATGCAGAGTGCTTTGTATATCTGTGGGTGTTCAGCACATACACAATCAACAATACTGTATATGTCATTTAAACATGTGCAACGATCCCTTTCGGTGTGTGTGTGTGTTTGGGGCGTAGAAAATTATTAGTTTATTATTATTAGCAGTTTTTCTTAGTGTTGGGCCAGTGATACTATGGCAATAATAATAATAATAATAATAATACTTATTAAATGGTTATTTTTTCCTTAAGGTTTTTAATTACATCTAAGAAAGGAAGAAGAATTGCTGTACATACCATAACCATGTGCTTTGTTTGTTATAATGTACTGATAATTTCTTTGTTTCTGTGGAAAGTTCAAAAGATTGCTCTTCCTGTGCCTCGCTAGCATTGGTTTACCAGCAGTCTTACTGCAAAACTGCCAACAGTCATTTGAAACGTCAAATGAGTGGGATGTTCTCTAGGGGAAAAAAGAACTGTGTTTTCTAAGGAGCAATAATACACCTTACTGTGCGCCAAGCTCACATCACATGAAACATGCAAAATCCCAATGACATGGCCCACACAAGACATTGTTCTAGCGTGGCACAGCACTGGCCATCCACCCATCTGCCTATCTGTGCTTCTTTCTATCTATCCTTCTTCTCCGTATCCCTTATCCTGAACTGGGCCACACAGGGGCCTGGAGCCCTTTGCAAGAAGCACAAAGCATAAGACAGGGGTACCCTAAGCCAAACCCTAAGCCTAACCTTAAACAGGGTGTCAGTCTGCCACAAGGCACATATGAGGTGCCAGTTTGCCTCACTGCATGTCTTTGCGCTACAGCAGGAAACCAGCGTGCCAGGACAAAAACCAGACTACAGGGAGAACAGACCGCAAACGCTGGAGGTGTGATGGAACACTGTTAACCACAAAGTCACCATGCTGTGCTTTCAGTTCTGTTTTTGTCCTATTTGCCCTCATTTAAGTGATGAGGACGTAAAACCAATGGTCACCAAAGGATGATGCTTTGGTTTGGTTGAGTGCATAGATAAAAAGGTATGAGGTAAAAAGGAAGTGAGGTAGCAGGCAGAGAAGATAAGTCAGCACAGACTTCGGGTAAGTCTTAGTTACATGCTGATCTCACGTTAATTCATCATTAATGAATCGAATTGCATGTTTTATCTCAAGCAGTTACTGTATTTGTAACTATATCTGTAAATTCTGTAAACCTTTGTGAACAACTGAAGGGACTACTGAAGGAACAAGTATTGTATAACACAAGTGAAATACTGATCTTGTGTTAGTTCATCATTAATGAATCATGAGGTATATTTTATCTCAAGTAGACTATATTTGTTCTTGATTTGTTCATAATTTGTATTTCAGTAGTAACTGAGTTATTACTAAGTATTTATGCCCTGTTAAGTAAAATATTGCCATTTTTATTAACATAACTCTATTACACTATTATTATCACTATTACTATAACAATATTACTATTAACAGCATAAATGATCTCCAATCAAAGATAGAGAGGGAAACAACAGGTCCAGGGAAGCCAGAGATTTCTATTGATCATTTGCTATCATGTCGTTAGTATGATGTTCATGAAAATGTAGCTTTCATACGTCACACAACACTGTTTACTGCAGTTAGCGACCAGTATATACCCTTGGCAGGTGCCCTTAATTTCATCTATTAAACAGCCACCATGTCAATAGCCATTAACAGTGACAGGCAGAGATTGTCCCCAAGTAGCCAAGCCTGTCTCTCGGGTGCACAGTCAAGGACATTGTGTCACCTGGGCTTGAGACTCCTGAGCATATAAAGTATGTCAAACCCTGTAATGTAAACTGTTGCTTTTCTGTTCTTCACATATTAAAATTTAATTTTCCTGTGTATTGCTTTGTTTGTTGTTATGTTGGTTAAACATAAAAATACGCGGTTTTGCCATATATTTTTTAATTCTGTTTAGTTAGCTTTACTGGAACATAAGATACACTGATAGCTAAACAAACCAGTTTTGCTAGCAGCTAAATATGAAAATGGCTTTTCTCTCCATGAGGTACCTAATGAAAGCATTTTGGTTAAACCAACCACAAAGCCTTTAAAGATATACAAAAATATTTAGCGTATGGCCAAAAAAAACACCTTTTCCTCATTAGCTTTATAATCATAGTGTAATTATTCATTGTCCATTGGAATATGGCAGGCATACATATGACCAAACTATATATTTTTTATTTTATCATTTTCCCATGAAAACATATTTTTGTTTTAATTTAATGTGACCAATATTTCCATTTTTGGGATATTTTTTTTGAGTTTGTGCTCATTTTTATGGTTGAATGGGAGGTAAAGCTCTGTTTCGGCCTGTAAGTCCTCACCAACCCAGAGACTTTCCCTAAAGTAGAGCAGCCCTTTGCGTGTAACCTCTGTTTTTGATCTCTGATTCTGCAGTCGCTCAGTCTGCACTTGGTCAAGAATTCACTGTTTTGTGTTTTGGACTGCCACCAAACATTCACTATTCAGATCTTCTGATGCTACCAAAACATTGCAATTTCATTCTGCTGAGCCAGTGTAGAATATAATTGTACTTCTTTGATTTCTTCCACTGGAAGTTATTTAGGCTGAGGGTCACCAGCAGTTTGTGCAGGGGACCCTGCTGACCATGCATGAAATCATGTCGGCAAATCTATACTGGTCCATATTTTACTTTGAGTGCTCCTTCACTTTTGAAAATGAATGTATGTCCTAATGTCCGGTAGGTGTCCTAAATATTCAGAGTCCTATATATTTTCTATATATTTAGTCCATTTTATTACGGCATCTACCCCTACATTTATTGAAATGTGTAATGTAATCATTTATATAACTATATGTTTTTAGTAGTATAAATGTCAGCCTTTTCTGAAAGTTTTGCAGTCCAGAAAAAAATATATTATGGAATAAAGTTTAATTCATTTATCTCCCTCAAACCTTCCCGTGGCTTGATTCAATGACAGAACGTTCAGTCCAGCGAGAGCGTTACGCTGTTAGCCGCTAAGGTGATGTGGCCAAAACTCAGTGTGGGTTCCTGCTGGGAGTCCGGCTGGTTTTTCAGCTTGGACTCCGCACTGGGCTTCCCCACTGAAGTGTAGATTGTGGGAAAAATCTAAGGAAGTTTCCCCAAACTCGTCCTTGGTTTGTGGTGTGAGAGAGCGGCGGTTTCTGAGGAGCGAGACAGTGACAGGGGCAGACAAGTCTGTGGAGATCTGTGAATGTGAGCAAGGGCTGCCAACAACAGTGACAAACACACCAACCACAGGAAGTGGGTACCAGGGTCAACCGACCAAGAAACTCTTCTGACCGAGAAGACAATTGTTATTGTAGGCAGCTGAGTTTGTACGGCTCCTTTAATTGAATTCATGTGGATTTATTTGCAGGCTGTAGAAGCACCACTGTGTGTGATTTATAGTATGGTACAGGAGCTATTTTATCTGAATTTCAAACACAAATTGCTGGTCTTCTGATCAATGGGGACTTTAAGCATCCTTGCCACAAAATAATGGTTGATCTTATGCAATGGATCTGACACAGTCTGTTGACAATTATTATAATATACTGATTTGTAAAATATCTCAGATATCCCATAATTTTTACATTTCTATTAATATACTCATAAAACTTTAGTGACTGATTGACGATCTCCTGTCAGAGTTGAGGTCAACCTGAGGGGGCCCTTCAAATGTTAAAACATTTTTTCATATGTGAACTTTAACATTAGTATGCATTGTACCTCCAAGGCATACTTGTGAAAACAGGAAACACACATAGTCGAATTTGAGTCAGGTAAGAAACAATATCAATGATGAATGGTCCTAAGAAGACATAAGAACGGGGTGGAAGGGAAAAGGAATCTGTAGTTTACCACTAGTGTGACCTTCTGATATGTTTTCATGTCCATAATCTTTCTTGCATTTTTCCGGTGTGCATGTAATGACAATGTAAAATTTTAAAAACGTGGGAAAACCTCTTCTTACTGAACTGGAAAGTGTATCAATCATCTCTACAGCACAGAAGAAGGTCCAGAAAAGCCTTATGTATAGAATAACTACATTGTGATTGGAAGAGACAGAGCTAAGCTTAATTATGACAAATCAAGAGAACGGCCGTCAGCAGCGGTCGCTGCTTTGCATGCAGGCAACAAGCCAACCCTCGTGGGATTTGTTGTTTTGTTGCCTTTTGCTTTCCCTCGTCCCAGGACAGGCCAGGTAACGGGCAGGCAGCATTAAGCGTGGCTGTGCATGAGAATACTGGAGAATAAGAGAGCAAAAAGCACAATAACAATCGACGCTGCAGCAATGCCATGGTTTGTAAACAGAACACAAAACCAAAAAAGCAATGCGCAAATAAACACAGCCGTAGTGTGGCTAAGGAGGCTGCAGGAGAGAGAGCGTGCAGCCCGCAGACACGCAGATGTAAGCAATCCTGCAGCACTCTGCACCAGAATGCAAATATTTAGAATAAAATTTTGACTTTCATAGGAAAGTCTTTAAACAAGTGCAAATATGCACCCAGAGTCCTAAGCGCATACAATGCACTGCTCTCATTTCTAGCAAACATTTCTGCGTCCTGTTCTGAGATCAAAGGGAGACATCAGCACGCAGGATCATTCCTGTGAGAAACTATAAAATAATAACAATAACAATAACAATAATAATAATAATAATAATAATAATGCAAGGGCAATTATTGTTACCAAAAACTAGGAAAAAGATACTACAAATAACAAAAGGATACGGAGCCAAAATGAGAAATAATGCATAAGATAAACAGCAAAGAAAAGGTCAGGTAACAATCAAATTAACCAAGATAAGAATGTAAACAAGAGAAGAACTGACTGAGACTGCACACTCTCTTTCCCCCCGACCCCCTATAAGCAAAGTAGAATACAGGGATGAAAAAGATTGTCAATTAAGATGATAATTAAGCTGCGTTACCAATTTCCTACACAGCACTCCTGCAGTTACCCCCCACTGCATACATTCCACCTAACGCGGAGCCGGCGAAATAACAGTCCCATCGGCAATAATAAGAGCATGTCTGCATGCCTCGTTACACACGCGAGAGCAATGTCTCTCCAACAGGACCTGCCCCCGCCCCCCCTACATTTATCCCTCAAAGGTTGGCCCAGCCTATAATTGTGCCCAGGGGTCTCACCTCTTCCTTCTTACATGTAATTTCTGCTACAAACCCATATATATCATGCATAAAGCATCACTTAGGGGGTGGCTAGGCCATTTGTTCAGCAATGTTTGCAAACTTGCATTAAAGTGCTGGTCGTAAACCAAATGCATTTCTGAACGTTGACATGTTTTATACTATTCAAAATGCTATTTACAAAATGGTTTGGCTTTTTAGCTTTGTGTAAAAACTGCAAAATTATCCTCAGTACAGAATATAAATATTATGTTCAGTGCTTGTACAGTGGATAATGATTTCCAGTAGACCTGGCTTGTATTTTTCTATACTTGTATTTATTACAGAGAGCAGTAAAATTCATTTTAAATATGTATGCCTAATTGTGCTTAATTTAAATTGATTGATAATTGAATTAATTTCCATCTACTTATGGGAAATCCCATTATCTTTGATCAGTTAGCTACATCTTTCACAATTTGATGCTGTTGTCTTTATTTCATTTATTCATGCTGCATTGACATAATGATGACACAAGGCCGTGGCTGCGACTTCCCCCAGTCTTACTGCTGGTGCCCTGCAATGATTGGCAAAGTGAGTGGAAGCCTAATGCCTAGCAGATGCATCTCTCCCAAGGTGCTTTGTATAGTTTAACTTGAATGCATATACTGTATAGACAAAAGTATTGGAAGACCTGGCCATTACATCCATAGGAACCTTTATTACATCTCATTTACATCAATATTGAGTTGGTGAGCCAGGCCTTCACATCCAACATCAGTGCCTGACCTCACAAATGCTCTTCTGGATGAATGGCAAAAATGCACAGACACACTCCAAAATCTTGTGGAAAGCCTTCCCAGAAGAGGGACAGCTGTTATAACACCAAAGGGGGGGAACCAAATTCATATTGATGCCTATGGATTTAGAATGCCATATCATAAATGTTCCTGTGGGTGTAATGGCCAGGTGTCCCAATACTTTTGTCCATATAGTGTAGCTTTTTATTCATAGTGTGTTTTCTCCTCTGTCTGTTGGAGTGTCAAATGGTAGCCAGATGCAGTATTTATAGGAAATGTCAGCCATATGGGATTGTTATTAGAAAAAAAAAACAGATAATTAACTGGTGCAGAATGACGATAAGAAAGCATGGAAGAGGGGATATTACAGATACTCCTTTACACTGCGCCCCAGTGCAGCCGTCACAGGTCAAACACACTGTGAGGTTTGAATCTCCAGGAAGCAATAGTTTCACAGCTGTAATCTGACTCAGACGCGAAGCCATGCGGGGGGCCGCACATCTGAAACTGCAGGTCGCCAGTTTGTCTCAGAACTCCACATGTTTGGGAGCACTATCTCCGCTGACAAGCCATGGGAAGCACAGTGTGAGAGGCTTTTTCTGCTCGGGAGGCTAAATTTTGGAGAAAAAAAAATTACAATGTGCCGGTGGATTGTTGGAGCATTACCTGGAGATCAGCATGGCTATGAATTTGCATCCCCTTTGCATCTGCTGTAAAAAAACTGTAAAAAAATGTTTTCACCGACACATTTAAACATTGTCTAACATGTCTGATTTCGGTGCTTCCTTTTCCCGTGCATATTGGTTGATAATGACAAGATGTCTATATTTCTTGGAAAGTGGCTTTAAGTCTCATTACGCTCCTAAACATGGAAGATGAAAAAAAAAAACTGTCGACACATCTATTACTTAGCATAAGATCTTCCAACTAAAAGCCCACTGGAGACAAACAACTCAACTTTCACTTGGAAATTTGCAGCCAAGAAAAACTAGGTCTTATAAGAGTTTACTTTTCTATCGTGAACCCCAGAAATAAATGGTGACAACTGAGGAGAAGATGGAGATTTGGGGAAGGGAAAGGCTGATGAGGGGAACGGAGGCCGGCACCACCTGCAGAAGGAAGCTACACTAACTTACATGGCACAACATAGCTCAGCAACACCAGCTGGCAAAGAGCTACTCCATTAGTCTACTTGTCTGACTTTTTTCTATCTACATGTACGTTTTGTTTACCTCAAACTGGTAGGCTTAAAAGTGAGGATCATTGACAAGTTAAAGGTAATCTTGAACAATTACTACACTGATGTACAGTACCTGCAAGACAGGGTAATTTATCCAGTACTCTTGCATCACTTGAACAGAAAAATACAAAGTCTCAGGTAACTACCATTCAGCCGCAACCTTAATATATTTCAATTGAAAAAAACAGACAGAAATATATATATACATGTATATATATGTATATGTATATATATATATATATCATAAGATGTACCATATAATGCATTTCTGTGTTTCCATGTTAGCATCTGGATTGTTTATTTCACAGCGGAATTACAGTAGAAAGCATAGAATATACCTGAGCAAAAACACAAGGGACAAGAGGCTCAGAGGGTCACTGGCATTCCATACGCACAGTGAGGATTTCCCATATGCTGGACTTCTGCAGTTGCCAGCTGAAAGCACTATTGGACTACATATGGTAGCTTTCCATAAAATATCTGTCAGACTTTGCAGTTTGGCATGGGAAATCATAAGCCTTTTAAAGACCATTTTTTTCTTTGTTTATTTTTTGTGTTTGTTTTCCATGCTTCTGTATTTATTAAAGAATTACAAAAAATAAGTAACACGGGATACTTATGTAAGATACAAGCTAAAATACTGATTTTTGTGTTAGGTAGAAAATGTGAATGGCAAAATGTCATTTCTGTTCCTCACAGAAAATGTGAGCATATCATTTGTGTCACTGTTGACATTAAAGACCTACTGTATATTACCTTGACCAATAGAAATCAAAACTAAGAAAATACAGACGCTCCTCTACTTATGCCTGAGATACGTTCGGAATGGCCGTCCGTAACTCGAAATGTTCGTAAGTCGTTATTCAACATCATTTTAAGGGTATACGCAAGTACAAAGAACTAGGATGCTGAGAGTACGCACGTACTGCTGCGTGCGTCGTGCTAGGCGTAATTGGCGCTCAGGAAAAAAAAATTGATGTTGCGGACAGGAAACGGGAGCCAAATGAACACAATTTGGACTTACAGTCCTCTTCGTTCGTATGTCTGAAAGTTTGTAAGTTGAAAGTTCGTAAGTAGAGGAGCGTCTATATCCTTTATATTGCCAAAACAGATTTAAGTTATTGCAGAATTCTGATATCCATTGATGTTACTATGGTCAGTATTGCATTTGAATGAGAATGCATGTAAATACACAACAATATGTTCTATTACCAAGTGCTAATTTTCGCCAGTGTTGCCATATTATTCCAAGCTACGTTTAAGATTAATTTTTAGAGTTCAAAGACAATCATAGCTGAGAAACACAACTATTCATATAAAAACTGAAAGTACTGCTTGCACGTTTGATAGCTTGCTGTTATTTATACCCTGACGTGGCTGTGGAATTTGATTTTACAAACAAAAACGGCAGTATACAGTATATTAGCAATATGAGCTTTTCACAGCTGGTGTGGCTGCAATTTGGAGACAATATGTGACAGATGTTAGCAAATCACAAAAAGAAGTGCAAGAAAAAAATAGATCGGAAGCCTAGCTAAGTGTTATAAAGCTCGTTTGACAGTCATTTAATCAGTCTCATGTCTGACAGACTATGATATCACCTCAATTAGACGATGCAACTAAAAAATGACTGTAAGGGTGTTTGTTCCACTTAAGTCAGGCTCTAACATACATAGTTGCGCAATGAAACTGCTCTCATTCTAGACAATAAACCATATGAATGATTTGCTGAAATAGGAATAATAATAGTCCTGCTTGCATTTGCATCTATGTCCTAAGAGGTTGGTGAAATTTGATAAAATGGTTTCGCCTGTTACCTTCTGGTGGATAATTATATGTGTTTATAGGTTGGCTGACCCACAAAGTGAAGCGCAATGATCCTTAGAATCAATACAGAGCCCTTCTATTGAGGTTCTTGCTGATACAGGAATGATGCAGTTAAAAACTGTGGAATAATAAGAGAGATCTTAAAAAGGTCAAGTCTTCCATGTGAACTGGTCAGATTTCACTTAAACATATGCCTTTCCCATATTCAGGGCTATTCTTTAAAATTTTGCTACAAAATGCACAGATTTTTATTTCTGTGCTCCAAAGATGTATGAAGTACTTTTTTGAAGGACTGTATTTTCTGCACTCCTGTTTTGATTCTGTGAAATCACAGACCATCTAGGGTTCGGATGGCTGGAGATGATACTGTAAAAAGATCTGAAGCTGAGCACTGGTATCACGTCACAGCACAGACAGATGACTTCTCAAGCTGGTTTGAGGGATGCTGGATTTGTCTTCAAATCACTGGCATCCGTGAATCCTCTGGGAGACTGGAGGAAAGGCATCTTTGAAAAAAAGTCTCTTTAGACTCAGAACAGGCACCCTACATAATGGGAGAAAAATCTGTTCCCCATCAGCAGACCTTACATTCTAATTTTTTATATATAAAACATATACTTAAGGGAGAAATCTACAACATTAACCAGAGTCTCAAAAAAGTTACGGCTTCCATGGATACATACACTGTCATTTCTCAGTGTTAGGAATTCATCTAGAATCAGAATTGCTACAGTTTAGGTTTAACTGGCGCATGATGTATTTATGTCAATACTAGCGCATTTGAGTGTGAGAAAATCGCAAGTCTGTGGCGAGGACTCCGACATTAGGTACACTCGTATAAGGGAACCGCTCACCATTTCAGGAGGCGGAACGGGAGGCGGTGACTGGAAAGGTAAGTCCCCCCCCAGGGGTGTGTCCAGGACATATGACAGGCATTGCATCCACCTGCCAGCACAATTTTCCAGCAGTGAGCAGCTCCACAGCGCGCTGAGCCGTCAAAAACCCGAAGAAACTCTTACGGCCGAAAGGAATAATACTTATTGTTCAATTGTTTTCAACGATCCGAAAAGTGCAGCAGAAAGGCGTAAAAGAAATACCAGCAGCTCAGGTGATTACAACTCATCAAGAACAACATTACGCCTACTGGGAACTCAAACGGATTCGCGCGTCTACAAACATTTAGAAAGACGAAAAAACTAATAATTACGTTCTGACTACTTTCTGTCTCAATGATTCTTACAAGTGGAATCAAACTTTGTGGTGGACACTAAACATAAGGTAACTATTTTTAGAATTCCTGTATGCTTGTTTGTATGTATAATAATTTTCAGTCGTATTATAGAAAATAATACAGTAATTAGACTGCAATAAAGCTGTCAGATGATCATGCGTGTCCTTCTACACTGGAGAATGTAACTCTGTTTTGGATCAAAAGAAGCTTTTAAATTTGTACGTTTAGTGGCCGTATACCCTAATACGAGTATTATTTTAATTTTATTCAGTTATTTTTTTTTGAGCGATACTATCCAGGAGGAATGTTTCATTCTGATCAAAGAGCACATAACGATTCTGTGCGCGTAATGTCATTGTAAATGGGAGGCAAGAAGACAAGTCATTTATTGATCAGTTTATCCTAGTAAGCATGACGGCTTTCGCGTAAAAACGTTCATTAATTGTTTTTTTTCTGCAAGTTCCACCAATGTTATTGCATGCAGAAAAAAATAAAAAAACTTACAACCATAATATCACTGGATCAAATCATATATAATTTTTATTATAACGTTATTTAGCAAAATACAAACCGCAAAATGATGTTTTTTTCCGTAACTGCACGTCATTACAATGGAAAGCTGCTTACTATTGTGATTGCAGTTGGTAATTGTGTTTAGCTATTTTGACTTTTTGTTAATGTACTTTGTTTTAGGCACGGTTGTTGTTCTCATATTTTATCTACTTTTAGTAATATCTAACACAGAGATGTTGAAGTAGCCTTTAAGTCGGGAACTTTATTAGTCTGAAATGAAATGAGAACTTTAATTAAACTGGATATTTTAGACAATGCACCGGAATATTAGGTCCATTTTATCCCTGACTAGTAGTTTCCTAAGTAGTTTTCTTATTTGATATTAAATATCGTAAATGTTAGGATATTTGACATGTTTTCCTTATTACTATGAATGTCAAATAAGAATAATATTCTTACTCTTGTAAGAATGTAAATCAAAGGCTCGTGGTTTAATATCCTTTGTTAATTGTGAAGTTCACGCATGGCGCTGTACCTGAAGGTCTTAAATTTGTAATACGATCCTTTCCAATGTCATTTGGATCTTGACCCCACAGGCTATTGACCTACGTTTACAAGCGGAACGGAGCCCGTACCGCGAGGATTAAGTAGCCGTTTTACTGCATGGACTGCATGCGTTCTGTGTAATTCTGCATCATGGATATAATACATTCCAAACTGAACGTTTATAATATCAAGCAAAGGAAATTGTTCTTTATCTACCAAAATTGGTTGTATCTAGCAATGCCTTCATTTGACAATCCAACACCTGGGTAATGAAAACAAAACTTTAAGACGAATTTGGCGCTTCAATCCTGCAATTCGATTTGTGTAATTATGTTAATGATTATTATTTCACACGCCTGGTGTAGAGGCTGATGAATCGTAATACATACATTGCACGCACCCGGTGTCCTGAAGTCCAGATACTCCATGTGTTCCAGCAGAGGAAGTATGCGGTATAAGCCGTTGTGAAATTTAAATGCTAGTATTTCTTGTATGCCATAATAAAAGTCATTCAGTTGTAACTGTTAATTTATTCGTTTATTTCTTTACGTATTATTTTTAATTCTTTTTAGAACCATGCTATTCATCGCTTGCCACCTATTTTTCCCGTGTACTGTATATGGCAATAAAACCATATTTTCATGTTAATATAGGCCTATTATTATATAGCTAATTTATTTGTTACCTTCTTGTAAAAGTCTTTCTAGCTGAGCCTATGCAGGTGCGACTTCGATTTCTGAAACCAGATCTGGAGAAAGGGTTTCAATGTTAAGCTAAAACGTGTCTTGCCCTGATTTTTTTTTAACGTGTGATTTCGAAGCTTCATGCTGATCATAGTGACTTGTTTCGTAACATTAATGGTGTTCTGTCTAGTATATTGATTGCACTCCAGATTATACATAGTAAAAGAATAAAATATATACTTAATAATCTGACTATTAGATATGAGCAGTAAGGTTATCACAAAAATATCACTTTTTTGAGAGACAAAGATGAAAAAAAATGCCTTGAAATATTTCAGTTTTGAAGAGCTGGGATGAGTTTTATGACCCCATATTTAAGCTGAAGACAACATTTATTTGGCTTCCTTCTCTTCTCCCCAGATGGGCATAAAGTGTAGTGATGAAGCAGTGCGAGGGTGTCCTAGTGATGCTGGTGGGGACCGCAAGAGGTTATGGGATCACTGCTACCCCACCATAGCTCTGGTCGTGGCTCAGAGGGGCAGCTTTTGCCACTTGATGGTTTGTTGTGACCATTGTACTGATTGTGCCTGGGCGCGTTCCAGGACATCACTTCTCTAAAATTTGCAGAAAGTGAGAGACACAGACAAAATGTTGCAGAGTATGATAGAGGAGACCTTGTTGATGTTATGATGTTATGAGGATGTTGGAGCAATTTATTAATTCACATTGACTCATCCACTTATTTTCTTTTCTGCTATGCTGGTTTCTGCTTTTATGCCAAAACTCTCAGAAGTGAGAGTACAGAAGTGTAGACCTGGGGTTTCCAACTCCAGTCCTGCAGTACCCCAGTCCTTCACAGCTTAGTTCTCTCCCTGTTCCACCACACCCGATTCAGCTGAAGAAATTGATGGTAATTAGCAGAGAAGTAGAATCAGGTGTTTTAAATGAGAGGAAGCCCAAAAAATGTGCAGGGCTGGGGTTGGAGACCCCTGCTGTAGACCAAGTGTATTAATATTAAGACATGATTCACTTTTTTTTTTCTTTACTACTTTTAAGTACATTGATACCTTATGATAAAATTCTCCTTCATTGAATTTCTCTCCCCTGCCCATCAAGAGTCACTGTCAGATTCACAAATAAGAATAATCTATTCAAAGTCTTTTTATGGCTATTTCGAAAAGTAACTGCATCTCTCTTGCATTATGGACAGAGCTCCGGTAATGCATGTAATGTTGAAGATTAGTTTCATTTGTTTAGTAACCAAGTAGAACAAAACATACACGTGTGGTCCTTTTACTTTGGCATGGGTGTTTTGTATTCTTCTGTTTCATTTGCTGGCCTTTGTTCCTTGCTGATTTCCATCCCTTGTCCCCTCTTTTTGTCCTGGCTATGTAATGCCATGTCACGCTTTTAATACGCAGTGCACCAACAGCCATCATATCTCTGCTGTTGTGTGGTCTCTAAGTTGCTGGACAAAGGAGAATAGTGTGGCTTTCTTCTGGCAAGTATAATATTTGGTAATTTCAGTCTTCTGTGAAAAAACTCCCAGTTGCATCATTTAAAATTCCAGGCACTGGAACAGGCCCTTGGTTCTTAAATACTGTGGAAATAGATGAGCTGACAGTAATTTCAATAGAATATTTTCATATGTGTTTTCATATATGTTTTCTTAGCATGTTTGAAATAAACAGTGGGTGGAATGGAAATTGGTTATCACTGAATTGGGTGCAACCAGAAACCAAATTTGCACTTTATCAGTTCAAGACTTCTTGAAGTTCCCATAGACCATAAAGCAGTGTGTATTCTGTATTTTGATTGATTGATTGATTGATTCTGCTTTCTGTGGATACATTGCTTAATTACTTATCAGTATAAGATAAAACATTGTTAGATTTAAGCAAGGTGAAGCTAAATTATTTTTAATATTTCATTTAAACAAGGTCTTTGGATGACCATGTAAGCGATAAATTACTTTCTCATTGTTACACAGATGTTTCAAATAAGTAACTTTCATCTACATCCATATTACCATAATGTTGCATTTTATCGGTATGTGTCATGATTACTCTTGGCAATACATTTGTACCTGGATTATGGCCCTTGACAATTTAGTAGGAACCTGTTTGGAATTGGTTTATAACTGTAAATTGCATTATCTTCCTCTTGTCCTCAAAGGGTCAGAGATCTTGTCATCTGTGTTTGGAAGCAGAGAGATCATGCTGTCAGATGGACTGTGGTCAGCACACATCCTTATGGCGCTCGTGATGTGGGCCTTGGGTTCCCAATGCGACCCACTCTCTGCCCCACGGGTCTTCCTGTCCTTCAAAGGTAAGAGACATCACCAGTTAAGAGATGTGCTGATCTGCTGTATTTCTGTGCAGTGATCTGGGCTGCCTTCTTTCTGCATCTTCGTCCTTCTCAAGGAGGTCAACAAATTCTATATGCCGTAATTATTAAATTACAGCTGATGTGTGGTTGTGCTGTTTATCATTATTGTCTTTCTTACATGTACCTCAGATCTGTTATTTTTCATAATAAGAAAGACATTTACACATGTAGAGAAGAAAATGATCTTCTTGTCATTGGATTCTGCTCATTCTATATTGCAGGGTCGTTTGTAGCTGTTTTAGCTTTCCATAAGCAAGATTAAAGTGTACCTAAAAAATTCAGTTCCATCTCTTAATTATACCCATTCTTCTAAGTGAAAATTCTGCATATGTTAGCATACATGTATTTTAAAACACATTTTAATATATGTGGCGGTGTGCATTGTTTGTCCCACATTGACATGGAATCTAGATGCTAGAAAATTGATTCATCAACATAATGTATTGATTGACTGGTTAATTAATTTGAAATATGGTAATTTTATGATGGATGTTATTTAATCTTTATCGTTTCCGCCAGAGCTTGAAATTGCTTTTGTCGTATGAAGCAGCTGAATCACAACACAAATCCTTCACTACACGCATTCTAAATAAGGGGGAAGTGTCACTGGAATTGCTGTTACCAGTGAAGGCTGTGGACCACAATAGAGAATGGCACTTGCAGCCCAAACTAAGCATCACAGGCACTGAAAAGCCTCACAGATGTGTGAGGGAAGCTGTGCAATGTCAGGGATTACAGTCACATCTGGTCAGTGTCAAACACCGGGGGGGCGCCCCCCCGCCCCCCCGCGGCGCCCGCCGGGCCCGGCGGGGGGGGGGG